>OY731403.1:37974160-38082090 GCA_963425845.1 Sphenostylis stenocarpa
AGATCTTCATTACTTTCAGGGGATGCACTGATGGAGAATACCTCCCAGCTAGCCTCCAACCAGAGCCGATTAGCAGAGGAACACTGGTCCACATGAACATCCTTAGTTGACAAGGATCAGGGTTTATTTTAAACCCTATAATCTCGATCTCGCTGGATATGCGTGATTTCGACACACCACAGGACATCCCTGCGACTTTGGAATCCCAGCAGCAATCATACGATCCAGACTTCGCCGGCTTATACCGACGTATAGATGATGAGCACGCTTACATGGAAGGGGAGTTCCAGTTCATACGACAGCATTTCAGTCAGCTGACCATGAGGCAAGATAGGACCGATCGTCAAATAGAAAATCTGGTCCAGACTCAGGCAAGGTTCCAGCGCCGCATACTCCGCCGCATCCCTTCGCCATCACCATCCTCCCATTCTAGCCCAGAAGCAGATGATTAGGAGGTTTTTAGATATTTTCTAGTAGTTTAAAAATGCTTGAATGTATCACAAAAAAAGAAGAAGTAATAAATAAAAGTTGTTATTTCTGTTTACATTTCAAAAAGCCCACGTGTACAAAAATTATAAAATAAAGAGGCACACGTGATATATTAAAAAGCCAGATTTCAAATAACTCGCGATAAAGATCAAAATCGCGAAAGAAAAAGGCGAAATCAAAACTATTTTAGCAGAATAAAGAGCTTCAAAGAAACTAGCTCTATCCTTTTAATCCCAATAAACGAAGGTATACCAGAAAAAGGCCAACGGAAAGGCTCGATGATCCCGAAATGGATCCTTGCCTACTCCAAAGGCAAAACAAAAATTACTTCGCGACTCAACATCACCATATGAGTCGTCAAACAGAGTCACTTAAAAGATCTGACCACCATCCTTCCATCCAAGAAAGAAGGAAGCCATCAAAATAGAAAAGTCAACGGAAAGGCTTGATCATCCCCAAGAGGATCCTTGCCTACTCCAGAGGCAAAACAAAAAGATTACCTCACGACTCAGCGACATCACCACATGAGTCATCAAGCACACTCATGCAAGAATCTCCACCTCATTCCCCAAAGGAGAATAAGGACTACACAAGAGTCCATCAAAGAAAATACGGAGCCAAATCCTCCATATCACCAGGGGGCAACAAAAAGAAAGAAAAGAAAAACTTTCATTCCCCAATAGAGGCACAAAAAAAAGGCCGAATAAAAAATCTCCAAGTAGATCATATCAAGAAAAGTCTACAAAAAGAGAAAAAGAAGAAAATCTCTTCATCCCGCTCAATAAAGATCTTCACAAAAGTTAGGAGCCAAGACTCCATCATCAATCAGAAAGCTGACAAACTCCTTGGTGAATCTCAAAAAAAGAGAGAAAAAGAAGAAAATTTCTTCATTCCGCTCAATAAAGAGCCTCACAAAGTCAGGAGCCCAAGACTCCATCATAAAAAATCAAATCAAAGATTGGATCCTCAGGAAGCTAATAAACTCCACGGGATCGCCAAAAAGAAAAGAGAAAAAATAAAATCTCTTCATCCAGCAAATAACAAAAAGCCAAGTGTGCATAAAAGGCGCACACATTTAAAAGCCAAATTTCCAAGAATCGTGAAAAAGAGATACAAATCGCGAGAAAAAGGTAAAAACCCATTCCCCATCAGGAATAAGAGCATAGGCAAAGCCAGCTCAAGCAACAGCATCCAATAAGGAGTCAAAAACTCCATTCCTCCCTAGGGGGCAATTCAAAATAGATCTCCAGAAAACGATCAAATCCCTGGTGCATCACCAAAAAGAAAATATCCCTAGCGAGCCTACTAGCAAAGGCAAAAACTACAAATTCATATCCTCAGGGAGTTAATCACCTATAACGCCCAATATGGATATCCCCAGTGAAATGCAAAGCCTTCACTCCCAAGAAAGCCTCTGCCTAAGGCAAGCAAAAAGTCGATATCCCCAAGAAACGGGAAATCAACCTATATAAGAGGCAATACAAGTCCAAAGCACAAAGCTTCCAATAAAAGCATTTGCCTAATCAGAGGCGAGCAAAGAGCTAATATCCCCAAGAAATGGGAAATCAACCTACGCAAGAGGCAATATAAGCCCAAAGCATAAAAGTCTTCATCACTGCTGAAGCATTTGCCTAAAAACAAGAGGCACAATCAACAAGAAATCAACAAATCCTCAATGGATTCTTGCCTAAATTAAGAGGCAATCATCAATAAACCCCAGCAAAAACCGGACGGCTAAATAAGAAAGCCCAAAACCACAAAATCCCCAGGGGATTCCTGCCTAAAACAAGAGGCACTCAACAAAGAAATCTCCGGCAAGACCGGATGGCTAAACAAGAAAGCCAAAACTCATCAGCAAGACCGGATGACTAAAAAGAAAAGCCAAAAACAAAGAATCCCCGACAAGACTGGATGGCTAAAAGAAAAGCCAAAAACAAAGAGTCCCCGACAAGACCAGATGGCTAACAGAAAAGCCAAAAACAACGAAATCCCTGGTAAAACTGGATGACTAACAGAAAAGTCAAAAAGAAACATCAATCATTCCTCATGGAATAGGCGCATGATCAAGAGACAATAAGCCGCCAACACATCTCCAAAAACCAGATGAGGGTCTGTACTCATCAATTAAAAGACTGAATGCCAAAAAAAAGAGCATCCCAAAAGCCTTATAGAATAGGGTTCGTACCAGGTGAGGGTAGGTACTCACCAGAGCCTTATAGAATAGGGTTCGTACCGGGTGAGGGTAAGTACTCACCAGAGCCTTATAGAATAGGGTTCGTACCAGGTGGGGGTAGGTACCGGTGGGGGTAGGTACCCACAAGAGCCTTATAGAATAGGGTTCGTACCGGGTGGGGTAGGTACCACAAAAGCCTTATAGAATAGGGTTCGTACCAGGTGGGGGTAGGTACCCACAAGAGCCTTATAGAATAGGGTTCGTACCGGGTGGGGGTAGGTACCCACAAAAGCCTTATAGAATAGGGTTCGTACCAGGTGGGGGTAGGTACCCACAAGAGCCTTATAGAATAGGGTTCGTACCAGGTGGGGGTAGGTACTCACCAGAGCCTTATAGAATAGGGTTCGTACCAGGTGGGGGTAGGTACCCACAAGAGCCTTATAGAATAGGGTTCGTATCGGGTGAGGGTAGGTACTCACCAGAGCCCTATAGAATAGGGTTCGTACCAGCAAAAACCTTATAAAATAAGGTTTGTATTGGATGATGGTAAGTACTCATCAGAATCTAGCAAAAAAGCAGATTCGTACCAGGTGGGGGTAGGTACCCACTAGAGCCTTATAAAATAAGGTTTGTACCGGATGAGGATAGGTACACATCAGAATCTAGTAAAAATGCAGATTCATACCAGGTGGGGGTAGGTACCCACCAGAGCCTTATAAAATAAGGTCTGTACCGGGTGAGGGTAGGTACTCATCAGAATCTAGCAAAAATGCAGATTCGTACCAGGTGGGGGTAGGTACCCACCAGAGCCTTATAAAATAGGGTTTGTACCAGATGAGGGTCGATACTCATCAAAACCTAGCAAAATGCATTAGGTAGAGTAAAATACTCACCAGAGCATTACAAAAACGGGTTGCAAATACCTTGCTTCTATTGGAGGATAGTTCAAGTGTTGAGCACCTCGGAAGTAAGTACCCACAAGAGTTTAGCAAAATGCAAACTCGTACCAGGTGAGGGTAGGTACTCACCAAAGCCTTGCAGAACAAGGTTCATACCAAGTGGGGGTAGGTACCCACGAGAACCTTATGGAATATGGTTCAGAATCTAGCAAAGAGCAGATTCATACCTAGTGGGGGTAGGTACCCACAAGAGTCTAGTGAAATGCAGACTCATACCTGGTGAGGGTAAGTACTCACCAGAGCCTTATAAAGTAAGGCTCAAACCAGATAGGGGTTGGTACCTATAAAAAATATTTATCATCCGGAGGATCAGCAAACTTCAAGTGAAGGAGCATCTGAAGGATAACCAGGCAAAAAGGGTTAACTCCTTCCCCTACCAACTAATTTTGTCGGCATATTAGGCCAACAATTAGTCAGGCAGGTGAAGGGGGGGCAACTGTAGACCCCTAATTTTGCCCGGCCTCTCAATAAAGGCTAAGGAGACTTCCTATAACAAGATTAAGCTCGCCCGACATCTCAAGAAAGGCCAAGAAGACTTCCTATATGAAGATAAAGCTTCAATGGACATCTATCGGCATCAATCGACGTCCAAATAAAGAAAGGAAAGCTTCCCGGGGGTCCCAGAACACAAAAGCTGGCAAAAACAAGTTGAGACAGCCGTCCCAAGGGTGAGACGGTCGTCCCAAACAGCCATTGTCAAGTGGGACGCCCGTCCCAAATGTGAGACGCCCGTCTCAGTGCCAGAATTTGAATGGGACGGCCGTCCCAAATCCCAGACGGCCATCCCAACTTCTCCAGACGCTCATCCTTGATTTCCAAGCCCCGGACGACCGTCCCAAGCTGCCAGGCTGTGAAAACTATAAATAGGAGGCTCATTTGCCACTTTTTCACACCTCAGACAACTCCAAGTACTTGTCTTCTCTCCTTACTTCGAATGAACTCTCTGATTGCCTTAAAAAGGTAACAATCAGTTAAGGAATTGTATTACAACATTCGATTCTTCTTTAAAATTTAGTAGAGTCGATCTTGTATTCGGGGAGGAGAGTCTTTGTAGAATGGGGATTGCCAAAATGCATCCTCATAGTTAAAGATTCGCAATACAAAGCTTGCTACGGAGGTTCTTTTCAATTCTCTTCTCTTTTATTGCTTTATTTATTGCTTTATGTATGCAATATAAAATAAAATCATGTAGATAGCAATTTTTTAATATTATGCAATAAAATAGGGTAATCGTGTAATTTCTCGTAATCTTCACTTAATGAATTAAATCCGTCATAGGGAACCCGAAAGGGGCGTTGTGGGGTGCTAACACCTTCCCCACACGTAACTAACTCCCTTACCTAACTCTGGTTATAATGGCTAAGTTTGGTTTTTATTAAAATCAACGCCTTTTTATCCTTTTCCAATGTTTACGGTCAAAACATTGGTGGCGACTCCATAAGAACCCCTTTTCGAAAACCTTGCTTTTATTAGAGGATAGTTCAGTAGTTGAGCACCTCGGAAGCAATGAACATATTTTAAAATAAAAACGCGAGTCTAAACAATCTTTTTGCGATCGCTCGCATAAACGTTCGAGATGTCCCTAGACGTCGGAACGGACGACGGCGACAATTAAAATACTGCAAAATATTCTTATAAATTTTTCTAAGTGATTTTAACTAATAATAATATGTTTTAATCGATTAAAACACTTTGAAAAAAGTTCACTTAGTTATTTTAATCGATTGAAATGCATTTTAATCAATTATAATTCTGCCAAAAGATTTCATAAAACTTTCTAAGTTATTTTAAGCGATAGCAAGCATGTTTTAATCGATTAAAACGTTCGGAAAAACCTCTTAGTTGTTTTAATCGATTATTTCGCATTTGTATCGATTAAAATTCTGCCGAACACTTTTCAAAATATTCTAAGTCATTTTAATCGATTATATCAATTCTATATCGGTTAAAATATCGCGTAAGGTTTTCAAAAATCCTTCTAATGAAAACAATCGATTATTTCGAAAACATATCGATTAAAAACCTGTTACAAAAGTGTTAAGAACATTTTAGTTGATAAAGCTTATAAGCTATTAGTTAAAATATCTAATTAAAAAACCTTTTATCAAAATACTTTGTTTTTAACCGTTTAAACATTTTTTAGAGGCATTGCAAAATCTTTTAAATGAAGAAATCTCATGCAGCAGAGAGATAAAAATGATTATACCTAAGCAGAGATGCAGACTCACTAATCCCTCTACTCTTTTATCTAAGTGACCTTTGACTGCCACAAAGTAGCCTTTGACTTCATTTTTGACTTCATCAAATCAACAAGATCTTTGCCAAAGTAATTCAATAAGATCTTAATCTCTTTCAACTAGAACACCCAAACCAGGTTTATGCAGTTCTGCAGAATGAGTTTCTTCTCCAAAAGAATGCAAATATTGCCTCAAGAAAGAACTTCTAAGAACTTCACAAAACTAGTGCGATTCTCTCTTGAAAGTAGGACTTATGATTTCTTGATTGATTGCCAAAAGGTGTGTTTCAAAAGGTTCAAGCAATTTTGTTTTTATAGAAGATTTTCCAAACTGCTGGTTTATTTAATCTGTTAAAATAATCTTTTAATCTGTTAAAATGTTCTTGATTATTTTCCAGATTTGTTTTAACTGATACGACAACGTTTATATCAATTAAAACTCTTTGTAAAAAATCTTCCAAATTGTTTTAATCGATTGTTTCGTCTTTCAATCGATTAAAATACTGCTAAACATTCTTATAAACTTTTCTAAGTGATTTTAACTGATAACAATCTGTTTTAATCGATTAAAACACTTTGAAAAAAGTTCACTTAGTTATTTTAATCGATTGAAACACATTTTAATCGATTATAATTCTGCCAAAAGATTTCATAAAACTTTCTAAGTTATTTTAACTGATAGCAAGCTTGTTTTAATCAATTAAAACATTATGGGAAAACCTTTTAGTTGTTTTAATTGATTATTTCGCATTTGTATCGATTAAAATTTTGCCAGAACACTTTTCAAAATATTCTAAGTCATTTTAATCGATTATATCAATTCTATATCAGTTAAAATACTAGTAGAAGGTTTTCAAAAATCCTTCTAATGAAAACAATCGATTATTTCGAAAACATATCAGTTAAAAACCTGTTACAGAAGTGTTAAGAACATTTTAGTTGATAAAGCTCATATACTATTAGTTAAAATAGTTTCTTCAAAAACCTTTTAACAAAATACTTTGTTTTTAATCGTTTAAACCCATTTTAGATGCATTTGCAAAATCCTTTAAATGAAGAGACCTCATGCAGTAGAGAGATAAAAATGATTATACCTAAGTAGACTCACTAATCACACTACCTTTTTATCTAAGTGACCTTTGACTGCAGCATAGTAGCCTTTGACTTCATTTTGACTTCATCAAATCAACAAGATCTTTGCTCAAGTAATTCAATAAGATCTTCATCACTTTCACTTATGCTTTGTGGGATATCATACCCACCTCGGTGTAATGGTTCATTCCCCATCACAGATTTGATAAGTATAATGGGGATCGCCATCACACCTTAGTACAATTTTCCCTTCCTTGTCACGAAGGTCACAAACACACTTGGGTCTCTTTTGCCCTTGTCTTAGGGATATCTAGTGCTTCTAAGACCCATTTTTTTAGGGATTTATTAAAATGATGTGTATGCATACTTTCCTCATGCGTTTATTTTCTCTCTTGGTTTTTCCACTTATGACATGATACGATATGAATGATACGACTTTGTCAAAATTCTTTTTATAAATGTTTTGATTTTGTTATTATTATTTTTTTATTTTATTTTTTTTGGTTTTTAGCCTTTTGTCTCTTCTGTCAGACTGCGTGACTAACCAACCAGGCTAGCTAAAAGGCAAACTATTCGAGATAAAAATGGGTATTGCGAAAGAAAGGTTTTAGCATCCCTTATCTCTTCTGTCGGACTGCGTGGCTACTTAGCTTACAAAGAACCTGAAGCCAGGCTAGCTAAAAGGTAGACTGTCTGAGATAAGGGTGTTTATTGTGAAAATATTTTTGAGATTTTGTTTTATATATTTTTTTTGCTGTTGTATGATTATGTTATGCAACAAACAAATGCGACAAACAATTCACTCATCCGCGAACAGAGTGACGTTTAATTACGAGGTAGGGGTTTCCTGCAGAAAAATGCATCGGCAAAGGTAAGTTCTATCTGTTCTCACCAAGGTCAGGTCCCCAAGGTGCCCCCATTATAGGGACCCTTCAATCTTCCAGTCTTCAAACCGTGCACGGATGTCCGTGTCGACGTTCTTAGACCGAGAAAAGGAAGGTTATCACCTTTAGTGGTGGTTTCCGACAACGACCTACTGGCACTATGGCCATTACCATGGTTGGTCGTACCTGCCACCCACTCCCTATGTGTATTCTCTCTTGCCCCCAGGTATAGAGGGACTGTAGTGTGCAAGGGTTGTGTACAGTTTATTTCAGACAATTGCAGAAAATAAACATACAAAAATTATTAAAGCCAAACAGTAAAGCATGTTATAAAAGCAAGAAAGGGTAAAAGCATAATTTCTAGTTTTTATTTTCTAAACTAGTCCATCACTAAATGGGATCAACTCTCTAGCTTCCCCAGTGGAGTCACCATCTGTCGCCGCCGTCGAATGAGGCGGTCAGAGCGACGCGATGGTTTTGAAATGACTCGTGTTTTTTTGAAAGAAGTGGTTCAATGCCTTTAGGTTGTCCGATAACCAGGTTGGACCTAAAGGCGAGGTTTTCGAAAGGGTTCGAGGAGTCGCCATCGGTGTTTTAACCTTAAACACTGAAAAAGGTAAAGAAAAAGAAGAAGGCAGTGGTTTTAGAAAAAACCAACTTTGGCCATTACAACCAGAGTTTGGTAAAGGAGTTAGTTACGTGTTGGGAAGGTATTAGCACCCCACAACACCCCTTTCGAGTTCCCTATGATGGACTAACTTAGAAAATAAACACTTAAAGAAATTATAATTTTACCCTATTATTCTATCTACTTGCAGAATTTAAATGTCTACATGACTCTATTATCTAATGCACACAAAGAAAGCGATAAAGAAAACAGTAAAAGAGACAGAGAATAGAGAAGGAACCTCCGAAGCAAGCTTTATATTAACTCTTCGAAAACCTGAGGACGCTTTTTGGCAGTCCCTGCACTCTACAAACACGCTCCTCCCGCAAAATAAAGAAAAGTCACTCTACCGAGGGTCGGACGTCTCAAAAAGAGACTTCCTTAACCGATTTCAACCTTAACGGAAATCAGAAAGCTCACTCGAACCCCGAAATAATGCTCGGAGTCACTCTAAAGTGCCAAAAGGCTTCCTAGAGAGTGGTAGGAGTGAAAACATGTGAGAAAACGGAGAAATGAGGCTCCTATTTATAGGGAACCGGGCTTGGAAAAGGTGGACGATCGTCTGGACATCATGGATGGCCGTCCATGGCTCAAAATTAGGGTGGACGGTCGTCTGGTCATCATGTACGGCCGTCCAAGGCTAAAAAACAGGGTGGATGGCCGTCGGGTTGTCATGGATGGCCGTCTGGACACTCTGGATGGCCATCTGCATGTTCTGGATGGCCATCTGGACGCTCTGGATGACCATCTGCATGTTCTAGATGACCATCTGGACGACCATCTGGACGCTCTAACAAAATTTTATTTTTTTATTTTCTCAGAAAACCCTTCTTTTCCTAAATGAAGCCTAGTAAACACTATTAAGGGCCTTATGAAGCCTTATTCATCTTCGGAACAGAGGATTTCTAGTCTTTATTGTGAGGCCGGGCAAGATTTGGGGTCTACAATGATTTATGTTATTGTGTGAGAATCAAGAATCTAAAGATCCTATATAGTAGTGATGAGCCATTATTTTCCCGCATTTTCTTATCTTTCTGTACTAATCTTAATTGGTGCATTGTGCTTAATTGTCTATTATTAGTGCATTTTCATTGATTGGGCTTCATTGGCCATTATTCCGAATTTTGCTTAATTTAGCATTAATTGGTCTAATTTTTGTTTCTAATTACTTTTAAGTATTTTTGGTGAAGCACTTTTGGAGCTTGGACATTAATCTTGAGATGAAGAGAGTTTCCACATCATTTCCACATCATTTCCACGTCATTTCCACGACATTTAAGTGATTGGGCCAACATTTGAGGCCCAGAGTGGCATTTTTGTAATTCTAAACCCTAGAATGACATTTTTGTATTTATGGAGTGCTGAGATGAGGGGAATACGGGAGAGGGTTTCATTTTTAGGAGAGGGGGCTTCTTCCAAACACTCATTTTCCATTTTTGTCATTTAGGAAGCTCTCCATGGTGTCACCACTTAGGTTTTGCGTTTTCATTCTTGGATAGACTCCATTTTCATGTTTTCTTCTCATTTTCAGCTTGAAACAACTTGGTATTCTGTATTGACGCTTGGAACAGTGCCCATTTGGGGTTTTTCAATTTTTCTGCATATTTGGATCTTTGAGTTTTGATTTCCAGTTCTTTCATATATATGATGAAGCATTTTCGTTCATTTCTATAGTTGCAGTTCATTTCCATGACTAGCTAAACTTTGAGTATTGATTCCTTGAGGAGAATGTGATGAACCCTTGAGATTTTTGTGTTATGTAGCGTTTCTGCCATGTCCCGTTTTGGTCTTCATCTAATTACTTTGTGCTTGAAAGGGATCACAAATTTGATGTATGCTTAATCTCATATTTGTGTTATTGCATTTAAACAACCCCTGTTCATGCTTAATGGATGTGGGTTGCTACATGGTTGCTTAATCCGTGGTACAAAGGTTGAATGATGTATGCTTGCTTAATTCATAATGGACTCATTTTTAGTCTTTGCTTAGTTGTCTAATTTTGGGTTTCAAGATTGAACAGGGCATTCATTTTGGTAATCTGTGATAGGTGGATTTACATTTGAATTAAGGAATCAATACGTTTTCAATCTCTGATTTTTTGTCACTATTGCTTTTTTGTAGAATTTAAATGTGTCTATCAGTTTAATCTACAAACCAACCAACCCCCCCCCCCCTCATTGTTTTATTTGTTTGATGTGTGAATCTTTGATTGAAACTAATGGTCCTTGGGAGACAACCTAGGAGTCACTTCCTAGTACTGCATTTATCTGCATTTATTTGACCGAGTACGACACCGATCAAATTTTGCACCGCTGCCAGGGACTCATTGGTTTCTGTTAAAGGTGGTGTGTTGTGTTGTGTTGTGTTATGCGATAGAGTGTTTGGTTCTGTTGAGTCTGCATAATTTGTATCAGTCAGAGTCTGCATAATTCGTATTAGTTAGTGTTTACATAATTCAAATTTTGTTTACTTTAGTTTAGGGTAGTTCATTTGTGCAATTTTGTATCCTGTCTTGTTGTGTAGCAATAGTTGAGTTAATGTTCTATTGTAAGTGTTCTATGATGTTCTGTAGTGTGTCAACATTGGTTAATTGTGACCCTCTATGCTATTAGATTGCAAGCTTACAAAGAATTGGAGTTGT
Source organism: Sphenostylis stenocarpa (assembly GCA_963425845.1). Lineage (NCBI taxonomy): Eukaryota > Viridiplantae > Streptophyta > Magnoliopsida > Fabales > Fabaceae > Sphenostylis > Sphenostylis stenocarpa. The sequence continues at coordinate 37,985,302 of OY731403.1, forward strand.
TAAATTTTCGTAGCAGTAAAAACCAATGAAATAGTAAATTGACCAATTCAACAGTACAAAACAAATGACCAATGGAACAATGATTTTTCCTTATGTGATGCTATGTAATGAGATTTGATCATAGGTTATGTTGTGTTTATGGTAGCATAGAAGAGGGCATTTCAGTTTCAAGTTGAGGTGGTACAGATTTCGGATTGTGTAGGTTGTAGAAAACACTATTCCTTTCCTTCTAGATGAATAATGCCAGTGAATAGTGTCAGTTTTCCACTAGTTTTCGGAAAATCTAAAAAAAATACTTCCTCAACAAATTTTTCCCTCATTTTTGGTGTCCACACTTCTTTCATCATGTATTAAGCGCATGCAAAAGTACAGGTCCAAATTCATTCATTTGATATGGTTTCGAAGTAGGTGGTGAAGAAAAAATTGTGAAAACTTTAAACGGCCATAACTTTTGCTCTGGTTATCAGAATTGGACATATTATATATGCTTTTGGGGTAGAAAAAAGAGATCTACACAAACTAGATGTTGTGTTGTTTGGCCTTTCTTAGAACTCCAAAAAAAGGTCGTTTACTATTTCTTTTTTATTTTTGAAGTTTTATTGTCCTATTTTTCCAAACTTTTCTAGGGTGGTTCACATAGCTAGACTTAGCATTTTGCCGTGCTGATTTTTTTTGTTGAATCCTATGATTTTAGATGCATGCTTACCAAAGAGTTTAGTAAATTGAGTTTTGTAGTTAAAAATTTGAATTTTTCAGTGATTCTGTTGACTTTTTGTGGGCTATTTAGGTAAGGTTGACCCTTTTGTGCATGTACTTAACCATTGAGTTTTCACCTGAAATTTTTTGTGCTAGTTTCTATTGATCCTAGGATAATTGTTGTGCAGTTGTTTTGGTGGTTATGATAATTTTCAAAAAATTTCTAGATTTACCCCCTGTTTAAGCTTGTTTGAGAACTACTTGATATGCTGTATATAGTGCATGACTAGGGGTAATCCAGGAATTTTACACCCATTTGACCCTGAAGTTGATAAGACCTACCATAGGTTGTTAGGTGTAGACCCCAAATCTTGCCCGGCCTGCAAATAAAGAGTAGAAGACCTCCTATTCGAAGATGGACGAAGCCTAACAAGCCACTATGAGAGACTATTAGGCCCCATGCTAGGATAGGAGGGACTTTTGGCACGAAAATAAAGTTTCTCGCCCTTTTGGTACGAGACCGCCGTCTCGAAATCGAGACCGCCGTCTCGCCTCACGCAAATGGCGAGACGGCGATCTCACCACCTGCGAATGGCGAGACAGCGGTCTCGCTTTCCCAGACGGCGTTCTCGCCACTTTGGCATGGCGAGACAGCGGTCTCAACCCTGTCAGACGAGAACGGCGGTCTCGCCACTGTCAGGCGCGAAAACCTATAAATAGGGGCTCCCTCCCCTCATTTCCACACACCACACACCACACAGAGTTTTCTCCCCCTTCTCTCTAGAATTTCTCTCTCTAGAACCCCTCCGAAGCATTTCCAGAGTTTCTGAGCGTTTCTAAGAGTGTTTTCGAGCGTTCTGAGAGGTTTTCCGACGCTGTAGAGTGAAGGGCTGCCACAAAGCACCCTAAGTTTTAAAAAAAGTTAATAGAAAAGCTTGCTTCGAAGGTTTCTACTTTCTCTATCCCTACTTTACCGCTTTATTTTAATTATGCAATAGACATTAGGGCCATGTAGTCATAATTTAAATTCTGCACAATAAAAGGGTAAAAGCATATTTTCTGGTTTATTTATCAGTAGAATAGCTGGCCTATCATAGGGAACTCGAAAGGGGCGTCGTAAAGGGACTAATACCCCCTTTACACGTAACTAACTCCCTTACCCAACTCTGGTTCTAACGATGAAAGTTGGTTTTTCGAAAACCAACGCCTTTTTAATCCCTTTTCCGATGTTTCCGGTAAAAACATCGGTGGCGACTCCACAGAACCCTTTCAAAACTAGCTCTTGGATTAGCCTGGTTATTGGACAATCCAAGAGCGCCTTTTCGAGAACCTCGCCCCTAGGTTCAGCCCGGTTATCGAACAACCTAAAGGCGTTGTAACCACCAACAAAAAACGCGAAAACAAGGGGGTCGAAACCATCGCGTCGCTCCGACCGCCTCTCTCTTTTTGATGGCGGCGACAGATGGTGACTCCACTGGGGAAGCCTCGAGAGTTGATCCCATTTAGTGATGGGCTGGCTTAAAAATAAATAAACCAAGAAAATAACACTTTTGCCCTTAACTTGTATTATAACATGTTTTACGATTTGGCTTTAATAACTTTTGCTTGTTTATACTTACGCAATTGTGTGAAATACAAACTGTACACAAACCCTTGCACACTACAGTTCCCTCTATACCCGGGGGCAAGTGAGAAATCCATAGGGAGTGGGTGGCAGGTACGGTTCGCTGTAGTGAGGGCCTTGAGCCCACCAGTGTGATCGGAAACCACCACTCAAGGTGATAACCTTCCTCTTTTGGCAACAAGACTGACTATGGCCTTAGTGCTAAGCATGGTCGGAAGGCTAGAGAGTGGGGACCCTATAATGGGGGCACCTTGGGGGTCTTAGCCTGGTGAGAACAGTTAGAACCTACCCTCGTCAATGCACTTTTCTGCAGGAAAACCCGACCTCGTGATAAAAACGAATTCTCGCTGAGACGTTATGCCCATTTTACTATCAAGTGTTCTAGCTGTGACGTTAAGAGGTAGCCCTGTTTCAACAGCCTAGGTTTTTTAATTACTGAGATTGATACGTGTGAAATAAGGACTTAATTTATTCATAAAAGTTGTAGGAAATTATATCCCCGAAATTTAGAAATTTATTTCATGTTAATATCTTATGGGTAACAAGAGTTATAATCCAATTACCAAGGCATGTTCAGAGTGTTATTGTAGTTGAGCCTAGTTGGAAACAACCACTGAGAACTAAAAACTGCATCTATTCTATAGGGTATTTGAATTTATTTCTTTCATCAATATTGTAGGTAATTAAGTTATTGAAATTTTGGCTCAAATATCATGCCAAAACAGCTTATATAACTCTAGAAAATTTCGAAATACTGAACCTTGTCCATGGTTGTTATTAGGATTCTATCTACTCTAAGTGCCTACAAAATAAGATAATTTTCTAAGTTAATTTTAAGCTGAATGTGAGCTTAAAATATTATTAGAAATGGATTAGCAATACAAAGTGAATTTAAATTCTCATGATATAGAATCATAGAAATATAAGATTCTGACTAGCATTTTATTACGTATATAGATTTTGCTGAAACATAACATCAAGCTTTGAATAGAATAAGTGTGAACGTATCAGGTAAGGGGTGGGTTATATAGTAAGGATTACATCATAAACTTGTTTGACCTTATTTGTTTAATTTGTCTAAATTTGTTATGATTGATAATTTTGATTTCATTATGTGCTTGGTTGTGAAAGTGATCATGAATTGCTTATGTGTATGATGATGTAAAATACATGCTTGGTACTCTATTATGATATGTATTGTCTTTCAGTAAGCATTTATATGCATGGTGGTTTTTCATGAGAAAATTCATTGAAAATTAAATTGAAAGAATTGGATGATGGGTTGTGAACCCTTTTTGAACTGTATTGGAATTTTTCTGCTTGTAACAGGTGATTGGAAATTTTTGGGAAGTCCGTATTACAGGGGAAACCTCTGTCAAAATTTTTGGAAAAATGTGAATTTCTAAGAAAAACTGTTGAAAATTCAAGGACTTGATGTTGCAAATAATGATCATGAAGAATGTTGATTTTGATGATGATCCAAGAGCTTAAAGACTTAGAGTATTGAAGATTGAAGATTGATGATTTTTGTATTGTAATAACTCTGTTTTAGTTTGATTGAGTCTGTAATTATAGAATCTAAGATAGCCGGTACATAGTCTGTAACTTAGAAGCTTCAAAATGCTCAAATTTATCATGCAGGCTCGGCTTTAATCGATTATATAGGTAAATAATCGATTAAAACAGTGAGAAAACCACTTTCTATACAAAGTCACTGTTTTAATCGATTAAACAGATAAAATAATCGATTATTTTGTACTCGTTCCGTATGCGATAATCGATTATTTCACCAAATTATCGATTAATCCAGGGAGGTTTGGGTTCTGTCGTATTTGGCTCTGTTTTAATCGATTATCACTCCAAATAATCGATTATTTCAGTCTGTTTTTCATTTTAAATTTCAAATTAACCCTATTTTTGAAAACCCAATTACCAAGAACCCTAGTTTCGAAATCCCCAATTTCTAAACCCTAATTTCCCTACTTAAACTCTGCTTTGGCACTCAGAAAGAAAGAACAACTCTTTCCATACAAAAGTTAAGTGTTGTGAGTGCCAGAGAACTGTTTGTTGCAAGGAAAGGGGGCTTTTGGAACCTGGTGTGGGCTAGAAGCGATAAGAATCACTAAGTGGAGTTCTTAGTGGATTGTGTGTCATGCCGTCTCTCGGGGAAAGCTGTTCTTCATCTCTTGTGGATTTCAAGAGAGGTGTTGTCTTTACTTTATCTCTTTGATTTGTAAACTGTTTGTAACAATTTGTTCTTAGTGACAGCGTTAATCCTCTTTTGAGTGATTAGCAACTCGGACGTAGGGTCTTTTGATCCGAACCAGGATAAACCTACCGTGTAATCTTCTCTACTCTTCTCTATTTACATTTACGCAGTTTTTAATCGGTAAAATTTGGGGAAAATTTTGAAAACCTAATTTTTATTAAGAAACCAATTCACCCCCCCTCTTGGTTTTTGTCCGACCACGCGAACATTCCGCTACGCGATTCTAACAAGTGGTATCAGAGCTTGCTTTGATAGTCATTCAAATTTTCGAAAATGGCCGGACAAAATCAAACTTTTGCCGAAGGTGCATTTATCAACAAACCCCCACTTTTTGCGGGTCAAAATTATCCTTTTTGGAAAGTACGTATGCAAATATTTTTAGAGTCTGTTGATAGAGGCATTTGGGACGCAATTTTAAATGGTCCATTTGTTCCTAAAACTACTGAGAACGGTGTTGACGTTCTTAAACCTATTTCTAGATGGACTTCAGAAGAAAGTCGAAAAGCACAATTTGATGTTAGGACTAGAAACATTATTTCATCTGCTCTAACCCTTGATGAGTTTTATAGAATTTCAATTTGTAAAAGTGCACAGGAAATGTGGGAAATGCTAAGGGTGACCCACGAAGGAACTGACGACGTCAAAAGAGCACGTAAAAATTCTTTAATCCAAGAATACGAGATGTTCCGGATGCAACCAGGCGAAACGATATTTGACGTACAGAAACGTTTCACTCATATCGTGAACCATCTCACCGGACTAGGTAAAATTTTTGACGTTGATGAATTAAATGTTAAAATTTTGAAATCTCTGGATAGGAAATGGCAACCAAAGGTGACGGCCATCTCGGAGTCACAAAATCTTGCCACTATGTCCATGGCGGCGTTATTTGGAAAGCTTAGGGAGCATGAGCTTGACCTTGGAAGACTAAATGAGGAAGAGGGTCAATATCAAAAGAAGAACCTAGCTTTCAAGACCGAAATTTCAAAAAGCAAAAATAAGAAAGAAGAAGAAGAAGATTCCGAAATTGATGAAGAAGAGATGAGTCTTTTTATAAAGAAGTTCACCAAGATGATGAAAGCAAGAGGAAGACATCCTTTCAAAGGTAAAGGAAAGGTAAAAGAAAATTCTTCCATTAATATAAAATGTTATGGTTGTGGTGAAGCAGGGCATATGAAGACCGAATGCCCAAACAAGAAAAATGATGAACACAAGGGCAAAAAGCAATTCAAGAAGAAAGCATATATTGCTTGGGATGACAGTGATTCAAATTCAGAATCAAGCAACTCGGAAATAGAAGCAAACAATTGCTTAATGGCAAATGACAACATTTCTTCGGATATTGAGGTTAGTGATTCCGATTCATCCTCTAGTGAAGAAAATGACCATGATGAATTGCAAAATGCTTATAATGAGTTATTTACTGCATTTATGGATATGAAAAATGAATTTAAAGTTGTAAGGAAAAATCTAAGAAGATCCGAAAAGGAAAATGAGTCCTTAAAATTGAAAATTGCATGTTTAGAAGAAAAGGAGGTAGCTAATACGAAAATTGTATGCTTAGATGAGAATAAGGACTTAGCTTGTGCAAATTGTAAAGAGCATGAATATGACATAGATATTCTTAACCATTTGCTTGACAAAGCCGAAAAAGAAATTGATGATCTTAGGAAGCATGAAATGGTAATTGCTCAAAATAATGTAAATCAAAGAGTTCCTTTGAAAAAGAGTAAACCTAAAAAGAAAAGAATATGGGTAGAAAAAGGAACTAGAGCATGTCATGTTAATAATGTATCTTGTTCTAAAGCTACTCCAAATGCATGCTTCTATTGTATGAAACAAGGTCACACTTCAAATAAGTGTAAAATTAAACATTTTGGTGTTCCTAAAGGTAAATATATTTGGGTTCCAATTGTTAAATAAATCTATTTGTATCTTGTATTTATTCAAAGAAAATGGATCATTTAGTATGTTTTAAACAGTAATGATTAGGTAAAAACATTTTATCTTTTCTATTGCATGAAGGTTCTTCACTTAAAGATTTTTGCGAAAAGCCTCTAAAATTGTTTTAAACAACTAAAAACAAAGTATTTTTACAAAAGTTTTCTTAAAACATGTTTTTAACTCGATGCAGCTTTTGAAAGAACCAAATAAAATCACTTAGAATGTTCAAAGAAGTGCTTTTACAGTATTTTAATCGATACAACTTGTTTTTAATCGATTAAAACCATTTAGAACTCATTATGATCGATCAGATTTTTATTATGAGCGGTCATAATCTTTTAAATCGATTAAAAACACGCTTCAATCGATTAAAATCACTTAAAGGGTCAGGATGATTGATCGAATCAAATTATAAGCGATCGAATTCTTTTCAATCGATTAAAACACGCTTCAATCGATTAAAATCATTTAAAGGTGAGGATGATCGATCAGAATGCAATTATGACTGATCAGAATCAGCTTATGATCGATCGAATTTAGTTATGACCGATCGAACTCTTTTAATCGATTAAATCTCGCTTCAATCGATTAAAACAACTTAAAAAAATTTTCTACACTGCGTTTTAATCGATTAAAAGAAGTTTTAACAGATTAAAACTGCACTTTTAACAGATTAAAAGAATCTTTTAACAGCATTAATTAAACCAGACAGCTTTGAAAATCGTCTATAAAAACAGCTTTGGCTTGAACTTTTTAAACACACATTGAATATAAGTTTTCACACATCCTTTAGCAATCAATCAAGCAATCACAGGTGCAAACACTTTAGAGATCAAGGATGTGCTACTTGTTGATGATATTATTGGATCAACTGATAGTTTGTTATGTGTAGAATTTGCTAAGATTATGCAGGGAGAGTTTGAAATGTCTATGATGGGAGAATTAACATTCTTCCTTGGACTTCAAATCAAGCAACTTAAAGATGGCATTTTCATCTCTCAAACTAAATACTGCAAAGAGATTCTCAAAAAGTTTGGAATGGACACCTCAAAGGAAGCCAACACACCCATGGGAACTTCATGCTATCTAGACAAGGATGAATCAGGTTTGGAAGTTAATCAAACTATGTATAGAGGTATGATAGGATCACTATTATACTTAACCGCAAGTAGACTCGATATTATGCATTCTGTTCGTGTGTGTGCTAGATTTCAGGCTTGTCCTAAAGAATCTCATCTAATTGCAGTAGAAACATATTTTAAAATACTTAAAAGGAACTACTCGGATTTGGCTTGTGGTATCCGTCTCGATGCTTGTATTAGTTTATTAGGATATTCTCGATGCCGATTATGGTGGATGTAAAATTGATAGGAAAAGCACTAGTGGGACATGTCATTTGTTAGGTTCATCCTTAATATCATGGCATTCTAAGAAACAAGCATGTGTAGCTTTATCTACCACTTGAGCCGAATATATTGCAACTGGTAGTTGTTGTGCTCAAATTCTCGTGGATGGAACAACAGCTAGAGGATTATAGTATATATTTAAATGACATACCCTTAATGTGTGATAATACGAGTGCAATTAATCTAACTAAGAATCTAGTAATGCACTCTAGGACTAAACATATTGAGATTAGACATCACTTTTTAAGAGATCATATCAGCAAAGGAAACTGCAAAATAGAGTATGTAGACACTAAACGTCAATTAGCAGATATATTTACTAAACCTCTACCCAAGGATAGATTCTATGATCTTAGAAGAGACTTAGGGATATTAGAAATAGATTAAAATTTGCTTAATTTGACTGTTTCTGGATGATTGTTATGTTAAAATTCGTGGTGTAGCATGTTCATAGGTTATTATGCATATAAATCTCAAAAACTTGATATAGCCTCTGGAATAATCGATTACTGGAAGTAATAATCGATTATTTTTCCTCAAAACGTCCAAAACAGGGTATTCTCCTCTGGAATAATCGATTATTTCGTGAAATAATCGATTAAATGCCTCTGATAATCGATTATTTGCTAGAAATAATCGATTAAAGCTGTCTGATATAGGAATAATCGATTATCTTGAAATATAATCGATTAAATGCGACCAGTCTTGCCTCCTAGCCGTTGCCAACAGATATTTTGCCATGGAATCTCTTCTATATGACCGTTGGAAGTATTTTCCCTATATATAGAGACCTCTAGTTCAATTATACTCACTTCTAACTCTTGCAATCAAGTTTTTCTTGCAATCTATACTATCTTTGCCTCATTATTCCCTCACTTGTCTCCAAATCTTCTTCATACTTCATTTATTCTTTCAAATGGCCTCATCCTCTCGCCCTAAGATTCCTACAAGAAGAAGATCTGCACCTTCTTCTCATTCCCGTCCTAATTCTGTTGAAGGATGGATTTCTGATACGGAAGGGCAACAAGAATTTCTGATGTACTGGAAGGAACGTGCCATCATTTCTCCTAAGTTTCTCATTGGTGAGCAATTTATACATAGAGGGTTTAATTTTCCAAATCTTCTTGAAATTCAAGGAGTTCTCCCATTTATCCAAATGCAAGGTACATACTATCCTGACTTAGTTAGGGTATTCTATTCTAGATTTAAGTTTAGGGATCAAATTGCTACATCCCGTGTAAAAGGGGTTACCATAATTCTAGATGATGATATTTGGGAAAACGTTGCCCACTTCCCCATTAGAGAAGATGCTATTAACATTTATGGTGAGCTAGATGACTTTGATAGGTTCTTAGCTTATCGATCTTTTCTGCGGAATCCCTCTATGGAGATTGGGCATATTCTTCATGCTGGACCTTTGAAGAAGGAAGAACGCATGATTCTTCATTTGCTTGTCTCGATTTTATGTCCCCGGGCCACAAATCATGCCCAATGCTCTTCTATTGATCTTCACATTATTCATGCCATAATGAATAATGAACCTTTAGATTGGGGTGTTCTTGTCACAATGACAATGTTAAAGGCCAAACGTCATCCAACATTCAAAATTCCATATGCTCTTCTTGTATCCCGAATTCTTGAATATAAAGGAGTCAATGTCGAAGGTGAACAAGTTGTCCGAACTAATAACTTGAACCGCATGCTAGACAACACATTGATTCATCTCCAAATGGTGCAGGTAAATGACATCTATGTTCACAAAGATGACGTCCAAAATCAAGGTGATGCAATTGAAGACTCTGATGAAGATATGCCTCCAGCAGCTGAGTTTCCCTCTACCCAAATCCAAAGTGTTGGAACATCCTCTTCGCATCAAGAAACAAGACAATCCATGGAAGATATGTTATCTGACATGAATCAAAGGATGCAATCGTTCTTCACTCTTTCTGGTGTACGACATGAGGAGTTAATTCGCCAGTATATCGGATGTAGATGATAAAGTGTGTAGTTTAGAGAATAGATTTGATGCACACTTTAATGATCATGATAGTGAAGAATTTTAAATTCTGTTATGTATTTTCTTTTGTTATTGTCTTGATGTTGTAATGGATGAATGATTATGAAATAAAATATGATGCTTCTTTCATGCTATGATTAAGGGGGAGCTTTCTCTAAATTATGCATATTTTGAGGGGAAGATCTAATGTTTGTTCTTTCAGAGTTCTTTTTTATTATAATCAAAATAGGGGAGAAAAATTTAAAGCCTATATTCAATTTTAAATTTTATCTCGGTATGTTTAATGTGTTTGTTAGTATGACAGATAAAACAGGTTATTACAAGGGCTTTAAAAGATAATTTTGATCATCATCAAAAAGGGGAGATTGTTGAAAATTCAAGGACTTGATGTTGCAAATAATGATCATGAAGAATGTTGATTTTGATGATGATCCAAGAGCTTAAAGACTTAGAGTATTGAAGATTGAAGATTGATGATTTACGTATTGTAATAACTCTGTTTTAGTTTGATTGAGTCTCGTAATTATAGAATCTAAGATAGCCGGTACATAGTCCGTAACTTAGAAGCTTCAAAATGCTCAAATTTATCATGCAGGCTCGGCTTTAATCGATTATATAGGTAAATAATCGATTAAAACAGATGAGAAAACCACTTTCTATACAAAGTCACTGTTTTAATCGATTAAACGACAAAATAATCGATTATTTTGTATCTTGTTCAGTACAGATAATCGATTATTTCACCAAATAATCGATTAATCCAGAGAGGTTTGGGTTCTGTCGTATTTGGCTCTGCTTTTAATCGATTATCACTCCAAATAATCGATTATTTCAGATCTGTTTTTCATTTTAAATTTCAAATTAACCCTATTTTCGAAAACCCAATTACCAAGAACCCTAGTTTCGAAATCCCCAATTTCTAAACCCTAATTTCCCTACTTAAACTCTGCTTTGGCACTCAGAAAGAAAGAACAACTCTTTCCATACAAAAGTTAAGTGTTGTGAGTGCCGGAGAACCGTTTGTTGCAAGGAAAGGGGGCTTTTGGAACCTGGTGTGGGCTAGAAGCGATAAGAATCACTAAGTGGAGTTCTTAGTGGATTGTGTGTTGTGCTCGTCTCGGGGAAAGTCTGTTCTTCATCTCTTGTGGATTTCAAGAGAGGTGTTGTCTTTACTTTATCTCTTTGATTTGTAAACTGTTTGTAACAATTTGTTCTTAGTGACAGCGTTAATCCTCTTTTGAGTGATTAGCAACTGGTCATAGGGTCTTTTGATCCGAACCAGTATAAACCTATTGTGTAATCTTCTCTACTCTTCTCTATTTACATTTACGCAGTTTTTAATCGGTAAAATTTGGGGAAAATTTTGAAAACCTAATTTTTATTAAGAAACCAATTCACCCCCCCTCTTGGTTTTTGTCCGACCACGCGAACATTCCGCTGCGCGATTCTAACAAAAACCACTTAGGGACTCATACATTACTCATCTGAAAATGGTGATTTGTGAAATCTGGGGAATAAGAGATTATGGACTCTGAGAATACGATAAGGAGGCCCTGAGGGAGGACTTGAGGATAGGAAGGGTAGTGGTTGGAGGCCCCAAAAGACCCAGACTCGCTACCTGTTGTCGGGGATCCCACTGTACAAACTCTCCTGTACTCGACCGTGCTCTTACCGTATATCAATGGTCGGTGAGCTCACTGGGTTTATATTTGAGCATGGGTCTCAACAATCCCGTGGGTGGATTTTCCATGCCTAGTAGTGTCAACTCCTAGCTACCCCAGATCTTGATTTGAGAAATGATTCGGCCCGCATGCATAAACATTTTAGAAAACATATTAGGATCATGCATCATTAACATCAATCATTTGGAATTTGATTGACTTGTGAATGTTTATGATGTTGATTTTAAAATGATGTATGAATTGTTACTCACCCTCTTGTCTTTCTGTTTTCTGTATTTCCTTTGTGCTTGCGGTACTCGTTGGACCTGATCGGTCATTGTTTGAAGAGAGGGGAGATGACACAGATTCCACACCCGATGAATATGAAACTCATACTCATTAGCTGGGAGCCACAATGATGGCAACATGTATTGGGATAAACATATCTAAACTTTTATAGATAGTCTTTTGTAGTATATAGACGTACATGGTACTGAGTAGTAGTTGCTCTTTTATGTAGTTAGCTGCTCTGTAGGAAGTATCCCCAATGTTGCCCTTAATATTTTGGAGGACTGTACTAATATTTTATCTATATGTAATTATGAATGTTTGCTTTTAGTACTTTTTAAAATGATGAAATGCAGGAATGGATTATTGAAAATTTATATATTGATATTATGTACGAGGGAAAGATTATTATCGATTAAAAAAAATTTCTAAAAATTATTAATTCTTCTGATTGAGGGTTTATAAGGTAGGGTGTTACAACGATAATCTTACCCTTTATCATTCAACCATTATTTGTTCTTTCTTGTGTGTTATGCCTCTTGATTGCTTGAGTAGTAGCCTTGGCTTGACTCTGATTGATACTTCTTGATTCACATGCATGTTTGGAGATTATTAAGGCATTTTTGTTCTGATTAGCCTTTAGCCAAATGAACCTACCTTGAATTAATTCCTTTGATAGCCCCTTTGAGCCTATGTTTCCATTTATTTCTTTTGAAGCTCATTAAAATCCTTAAGTGAAAAACCATGATTACCTTAACCTTAGGGATTTTTGGAGCTTCGAATTGTTTTAGGAATAAGTTATTGAATAAGTGTGGGGGGTGCATTTTGTATTTCATTGGATGATGTACTCGGCTAGTTGGTTATCTCTGATGTACAGCTTTTTGTGTTTTCCTTTCAGTGTATTTCATGTTTAAAACAAAAAACAAAAAGAAAGAAAAAGAATATATATATATATATATATATATATATATATATATAAAAGTTGTGGTTGAGGCAAAGACAATAGTGGAGGTTTGATATTAGAGGTTTTTGGGCATGCTTCTAGTGCTTATTTTTTACTTATTCTGCATTGCTCCTCTAGTTACTCTGGTTCATAGCTACTTATCCCACATGATATCCTCTACCTTGTCCCTACCCCCATTACAACCTGAAAAAACCTTTTGATCTTTTTGTGCATGTGCGTTGGGTGTTAAGTTTAGAGGCTTGCCAAGTCTATCTGTTGTTTTCTTTTCTTGAGTGTTTTGAGAGTATATAGTAGCCTAGACACATGAGAGATATAGTGCATCTTGTGTCTGCACTCATAGGTAAACCTGTTCCTCATACTCCTGAAAAGTGTACGGATCCTAGCACATTTACCATGCCTTGCATCATAGGCAATAGGAAATTTGAAAATGTCATGCTAGACTTAGGAGCATCTATAAATGTCATGCCTATGTCTGTTTTCAATTCTTTATCCCTTGGACCCTAAAAACCCACAGGTGTGGTTATTCAATTGGCAAATAGAAGTACTGCCCACCCTAGTGGTGTTATTGAGCATGTTTTGGTTCTGGTTGATAAACACATTTTCCCTGCTGACTTTTATGTTCTTGAAATGGAAGAAGGGTATTCCCACGTATTGAACATTCAAGGACTTGATGCTGCACTTGATAGACATGAAGATTGTTGATTTTGATGATGATTCAAGAACACAAAGACTTAGAGTGTTGAAGACTTGTTTTGTATTGAAATAACTCAGTTTCAATTAGATTGAGTCTGTAATATTAGAGTTTAAGATAGCCAGTACATAGTATGCACCTTAGAAGCTTCAAAAAGCTCAAATATATCATCCAGGCTCGGCTTTAATCGATTAAATAGGGAAATAATCGATTAAAACAGTGAGAAAAATCATTTTCTGTAACAACTCACTGCTTTAATCGATTAAACCAACTTTTAATCGATTATCAGGCGGTTTAATCGATTAAACCACCTTTTAATCGATTAAAACAGAGAGGTTTGGGTTCTGTTGATATTTGGCTCTGTTTTAATCGATTAATACTTCTTTTAATCGATTATTTCAGTCAGATTTTGATTTTTAACTTCAAATCAAACCTATTTTCGAAAACCCTTTTCCCAAGAACCCTAATTCCGAAAAACCCAATTCCCAAACCCTAATTTCTCTACTTAAACTCTTATATGGCACTCAGAAAAGAAGAACAACCTTTTTCATACAAAAGTTAAGTGTTGTAGTGCCAGAGAACTGTTTGTTGCAAGAAAAAGGGGCTTTCTGAACCTGGTGTGGGCTAGAAGCGATAAGAATCACTAAGTGGAGTTCTTAGTGGATTGTGTGTTGTGCTGTCTCTGGGGAAAGCTGTTCTTCATCTCTTGTGGATTTCAAGAGGGGTGTTATCTTTACTTTATCTCTTCCATTGTAAATTGTTTGTAATAACTTTGTTTATAGTGACAGCGTTAATCCTCTGTTTGAGTGATTAGCAATTGGACGTAGGGTCTTTTGATCCGAACCAGTATAAATTTCCTGTGTAAGACTCTATCCCTTTCTCTATTTACATTTACACAGATTTTAATCGGTAAAATTTTGGGAAAATTTTGAAAACCTAATTTTTATTAAGAAACCAATTCACCCCCCCCTCTTGGTTTTTGTCTGACCACGCGAACATTCCGCTGCGCGATTCTAACAAGTGGTATAAGAGCTTGCTTTGATAGTCATTCAATTATTCGAAAAATGGCCGGACAAAATCAAACTTTTGCCGAAGGTGCGTTTATCAAAAGACCCCCACTTTTTGTGGGTCAAAATTTTCCTTTTTGGAAGGTACGAATGCAAATCTTTTTAGAGTATGTTGATAGAGGCGTTTGGGACGCTATTTTAAATGGTCCATTTGTTCCTAAAGTTACAGAGAATGGTGTTGACGTTCTTAAACCTTTTTCTAGATGGACTGTAGAAGAAAACAGAAAAATACAATTTGACGTTAGGGCTAGAAATATAATTTCATCTACTCTAACCCTTGACGAGTTTTACAGGATTTCTGTTTGTAAAAGTGCACAGGAAATGTGGGAAATGCTTAGAGTGACCCACGAAGGTACCGACGACGTTAAAAGAGCACGTAAAAACTCCCTAATCCAAGAATACGAGATGTTCCGGATGCAACAAGGAGAAACAATATTTGACGTTCAAAAGCGTTTCACTCATATTGTGAATCATCTCACCGGATTAGGTAAAGTATTTGACGTTGATGAATTAAATGTTAAAATTTTGAAATCTTTGGATAGGAAATGGCAACCTAAAGTGACGGCCATCTCGGAGTCACAAAATCTTTCCACAATGTCAATGGCGGCGCTATTCGGAAAGCTAAGAGAGCATGAGCTTGAGCTTGGTAGGCTAAATGATGAAGAAGGACAATTTCAAAAGAAGAATCTAGCCTTCAAAACCGAAATCTCCAAAGGTAAAAATAAAAGGGAAGAAGAAGACTCAAACGATGAAGAAGAAGAGTTGAGTCTTATGATAAAGAAGTTTACCAAATTCATGAAAGCCAAAGGAAGACATCCCTTCAAAGGTAAAGGAAAGGTAAGGGAAAATTCTTCTGTAAATATAAAATGTTATGGTTGTGGTGAAGCAGGACATGTAAAGACCAAATGTCCAAATAAGAAGAATGATGAATTCAAAGGCAAAAAGGTCTTCAAGAAGAAAGCCTATATTGCTTGGGACAATAGTGACTCAAGCTCGAAGCCAAGTGATCTGGAAATAGAAGCTAACGTTTGCTTGTTGGCAAAAGACAATATATCTTCTGACTTTGAGGTTAGTGATTCCGACTCATCCTCAAGTGATGATGAAAATGATTTTGATGAATTACAAAATGCATATAATTAATTGTTTAGTGCCTTTAAGAATTTGAAAAATGAATATAAAGTTGTAAAGAAGAATTTAAGTAGATCCGAAAAGGAAATAGACTCCTTAAAAATGAAAATCACATGTCTAGAAGAAAAGGAGTCATTAGAAACGAAAATTGTATGTTTAGATGAGGAAAATGATAAGGACCTAGCATGTGCAAATTGTAAAGAGCATGAATATGACAGATATTCTTAATCATTTGCTAGACAAAGCCGAAAAGGAAATAGATGATCTTAAGAAGCATGAAATGGTGTTTGCTAAAAATAATGTCAATCATCAAGTTCCTTTGAAAAAGCCTAAAACTAAAAAGAAAAGAGTATGGGTAGAAAAAGGAACTAGAGCATCTATGATTAGAAATGCATCATTCACAAATGCTACATCTAAAGCATGTTTTTATTGCATGAAACAAGGTCACACATCAAATAGATGTAAAATTAAACATTTTGGTGTTCCTAAAGGAAAATATATTTGGGTTCCTATAGTTAAATGAATTGTTTGTATCGTGTATTTATTCAAAGAGAATTGATCATTTAGTATGTTTTGAATAGGATGCATCTTAGGCCAATTATAAAATCAACTCCCTATGAATTGTTTAATGGTAGAAAACCAAATGTTGCTCATTTGAAAATTTTTGGATGTAAGTGCTTTGTGTTGAATAATGGAAAAGATAACTTAGGAAAATTTGACTCTAAAGCCGATGAGGGAATTTTCTTAGGTTATTCATTAACTAGTAAGGCTTACAGGGTATTCAATAGAAGAACTTTAAATATAGAAGAATCTATACATGTTACTTTTGATGAGATTGTAGACCTTGGGGGAAATCCTCTTGAGTCAAATAAAGAAATTGCAGGTGATGATGAATATATAAGAGAGGCTCTTGATGAATTATATTTGGAAGAAAATGAGCCTTCTCAAACGCCTAAATTAGCAAAAGAATGGCAATCACCTAGAGGACTCTCAATGGACAATATCATAGGTGATATTTCAAAAGGGGTAAGAACTTGAAACATGTCTAACTTTTGTATGTCTGTAGCTTTTGTGTCACAGATTGAACCCAAAAACGTTGAGGAAGCACTTAAAGATGAACAATGGTGCATAGCCATGCAAGAAGAACTTAATCAATTTGAAAGGAATCAAGTCTGGGAATTAATCCCAAGGGAAGAATCATATCAAGTTATTGGAACCAAATGGGTGTTTAGAAATAAACTTGATGAAGATGGGAACATAACAAAGAATAAAGCCAGACTTGTTGCAAAAGGCTATTGTCAGGAGGAAGGTATAGATTATGATGAAACTTATGCTCCTGTTGCCAGGTTAGAGGCTATACGCCTGCTTCTTGCCTATGCATCTTTAATGAAATTTAAACTATATCAAATGGATGTTAAAAGTGCATTTTTGAATGGTTTTATTAAAGAAGAAGTTTATGTGGAGCAACCCCCTGGTTTTGAGGATTTTAGTTTTCCTAATCATGTTTTTAAATTAAAGAAAGCTTTATACGGGTTGAAACAAGCTCCTAGATCTTGGTATGAAAGGTTAAGTAGTTTCCTAACATCAAATGATTTTTCTAGAGGAAAAATTGATTCTACACTGTTTATAAAGAAAGTTAAAGAACATATCTTATTGGTCCATGTGTATGTTGATGATATTATTTTTGGATCAACTGATAATTCGTTATGTGTAGAATTTGCTAAGATAATGCAGGGAGAGTTTGAAATGTCTATGATGGGAGAATTGACATTCTTCCTTGGACTACAAATCAAGCAACTTAAAGATGGAATTTTCATCTCTCAAACCAAATACTGCAAAGAGATCCTTAAAAAGTTTGGAATGGACACCTCAAAGGAAGCTAACACACCCATGGGAACTTCATGCTATCTAGACAAGGATGAATCAGGTTTGGAAGTTAATCAAACTATGTATAGAGGTATGATAGGATCATTGTTATACTTAACAGCAAGTAGACCTGATATTATGCATTTTGTCTGTGTGTGTGCTAGATTTCAGGCTTGTCCTAAAGAATCTCATCTAATTGCAGTGAAACATATTTTAAAATACTTAAAAGGAACTACTGGTTTTGGTTTGTGGTATCCGTCGATGCCCGTATGAGTTTAATAGGATATTCTGATGCTGATTATGGTGGATGTAAAATTGATAGGAAAAGTACTAGTGGGACATGTCATTTGTTAGGTTCATCCTTAATATCCTGGCATTCTAAGAAACAGGCATGTGTTGCTTTATCTACCACTGAAGCTGAATATATTGCAGCTGGTAGTTGTTGTGCTCAAATTCTGTGGATGAAACAACAGTTAGAAGATTATAGTATCTTTTTAAATGACATTCCATTGATGTGTGATAATACGAGTGCAATAAATCTTACTAAGAATCCAGTAATGCACTCTAGGACTAAACATATAGAAATAAGACATAACTTTTTGAGAGATCATATCAGCAAAGGAAACTGTAAAATAGAGTATGTAGATACCAAACGTCAATTAGCATATATTTTTACTAAGCCTCTACCCAAGGATAGATTCTATGATCTTAGAAGAGACTCAGGGATATTAGAAATACTTAAATTCTACTTAATTTAACTGTTTTTGGATGGTTGTAATGTTATAATTCATTTTATAGGATGTTCATAGGTTATCATGTGTTAAAACACTCAAAACAGGGCATTCCTCTCTGGATTAATCGATTAATTCGTCCATTAATCGATTAAAACCAGTATTAATCGATTAACAGCCCAAAATAATTAATTAAATGGGTCTGGAAGTGATTTAATCGATTAATTTGAATTTTAATCGATTAAATCTGACCAGGTTGGCTTCCTAGCCGTTGCCAATGGATATTTTGACTATTATTCCCTTCCATATGAACGTTGGAGATGCTTGGTTATAAATAGGGACCTTCATTTCACTTCTACTCACTTCTATCTCTTGAAATCAAGCTATCCTGCCTTATTCTAGCTACCTTGCCCTCTTCTCACTACACTTAGCTTTCTAAATCTTCTTGTTATTCCTCTAATCTTTCAATGGCCTCATCTTCTCGTGCTAAGATCCCTACTAGAAGAAGATCTGCACCCTCATCTTGACCCCGTCCTAATTCTGTAGAAGGATGGATTTCTGATACAGATGGCCAACAAGAATTTCTGACCTACTGGAAAGAACGGGCTATTATTTCTCCCAAGTTTCTTATTGGTGAGCAATTCATCAATAGGGGATTCAATTTTCCCAACCTTCTTGAAATTCAAGGAGTTCTTCCCTTCATCCAAATGCAAGGTACGTATTATCCTGACCTTGTTAGGGTATTCTACTCTAGATTCAAATTTAGAGATCAAATTGCTACATCTCGTGTAAAAGGGGTTACAATTATTCTTGACGATGATATTTGGGAAAACGTCGCTCACTTTCCAATTAGAGAAGATGTTATTAACATTTATGGTGAGCTAGATGATTTTGACAGGTTCTTAGCTTACCGTTCTTTTTTGAGAAATCCCTCCATGGAGATTGGGCGTCTCCTTCATGCTGGACCTTTAAAGAAGGAGGAACGCATGATTCTCCATCTAATTGTTTGGATCCTATGTCCTCGAGCTACAAATCATGCCCAATGTTCTTCAATTGATCTTAGAATTATTCATGCCATAATGAATAATGAACCGTTAGATTGGGGCGTTCTTGTCACAATGACCATGTTAAAAGCAAAACGTCATCCCACATTCAAAATTCCTTATGCTTTACTTGTCTCTCGTATTCTTGAATATAAAGGAGTGAATGTTGAAGGTGAACAAGCAGTTAGAACAAATAACTTGAACCGCATACTGGACAGCACATTGATTCAACTCCAAATGGTGCGTGTCAATGATATTTATATTCACAAAGATGACGTTCCTAATCAAGGTGATGCCAATGAAGATTCTGATGAAGATATGCCTCCAGCTGCTGAGTTTCCCTCTGACCAAATCCAAAGTGTTGGAACTTCCTCTACTCATCATGAAACCCGACAATCCATGGAAGACATGTTATCTGACATGAATCAGAGGATGCAATCATTCTTCACTCTTTCTGGAGTACGACATGAGGAAATAATTCGCCGTATATCTGATGTAGATGATAAAGTGTGCCGTTTAGAAAATAGATTTGATGCACACTTTAATGATGATGATAGTGCAGAATTTTAAATTTTGTTGATTATTTTCTTTTTGTTATTTTCTCTTGTTATTGTAATGAATGATTGTTTCTGCAATAAAATATGATGTTTCCTTAATGCTTTGATTGAGGGGGAGTTATCTCCAACTTATGCATATTTTGAGGGGGAGCTCTTATGTTTGCAACAGAATGACTTATTTTTTATTCTAATCAAAATAGGGGAGAAAATATTTAAAGCCATAATATGATTGTTTTTAAATATTATCTGGTATGTTTAATGTGTTTGTTAGTATGACAGATAAAACAGGTTATTACAAGGCTTTAAAAGATAATTTTGATCATCATCAAAAAGGGGGAGATTGTTGAACATTCAAGGACTTGATGCTGCACTTGATAGACATGAAGATTGTTGATTTTGATGATGATTCAAGAACACAAAGACTTAGATTGTTGAAGACTTGTTTTGTATTGTAATAACTCAGTTTCAATTAGATTGAGTCTGTAATATTAGAGTTTAAGATAGCCAGTACATAGTCCGCACCTTAGAAGCTTCAAAAAGCTCAAATATATCATCCAGGCTCGGCTTTAATCGATTAAATAGGGAAATAATCGATTAAAACAGTGAGAAAAATTATTTTCTGTAACAACTCACTGCTTTAATCGATTAAACCAACTTTTAATCGATTATCAGGCGGTTTAATCGATTAAACCACCTTTTAATCGATTAAAACAAAGAGGTTTGGGTTCTGTTGATATTTGGCTTTGTTTTAATCGATTAATACTTCTTTTAATCGATTATTTCAGTCAGATTTTGATTTTTAACTTCAAATCAAACCTATTTTCGAAAACCCTTTTCCCAAGAACCCTAATTCCGAAAATCCCAATTCCCAAACCCTAATTTCTCTACTTAAACTCTTCTATGGCACTCAGAAAAGAAGAACAACCTTTTTCATACAAAAGTTAAGTGTTGTAGTGCCAGAGAACTGTTTGTTGCAAGAAAAAGGGGCTTTCTGAACCTGGTGTGGGCTAGAAGCGATAAGAATCACTAAGTGGAGTTCTTAGTGGATTGTGTGTTGTGCTGTCTCTGGGGAAAGTTGTTCTTCATCTCTTGTGGATTTCAAGAGAGGTGTTATCTTTACTTTATCTCTTCCATTGTAAATTGTTTGTAATAACTTTGTTTATAGTGACAACGTTAATCCTCTGTTTGAGTGATTAGCAACTGGACGTAGGGTCTTTTGATCCGAACCAGTATAAATTTCCTGTGTAAGACTCTATCCCTTTCTCTATTTACATTTACACAGATTTTAATCGGTAAAATTTTGGGAAAATTTTGAAAACCTAATTTTTATTAAGAAACCAATTCACCCCCCCTCTTGGTTTTTGTCCGACCACGCGAACATTCCGCTACGCGATTCTAACACCACGATTTAGTACTCATTATTTTAGGCAAGCCATTTTTAAGTACAATCCGAACTAAGATAGATGTCCATACTGGTGCACTTTCTATGGAATTTGATGATTGTGTGGCTACGTTCAACATCCATGATGCTATGAAACACCCATCTGAGGATTATTTTGTCTTTCATGTTGATTTGATTGATGAATTAATTGATGAACATGTACTTGAATTCTTTCATGATGTTGATTTCCCATCTTTGCATAATTCCTTCACCTGTCTTGCATGTACTGATTCTGAAGTGTGTAGTTCTTGCAATGATCAATTTCTGAATATTGATATTGATACAACTACTGATATGACTGATATAAGTGTTGATACACGTTCTGATCATGCACATGAATCTAATGCTTTTGGTATTGTACCTCTTGGTCTTGATTTTATACAGTCAGAATGCACTGACCATATTGGAAGAAGTACATGTGAATCTGACTTGATTGTTGAGGTGCAGTCCACTAGTATTGTTCAACCACCCACCTTGGAACTTAAACCTCTACCTGGAAATCTCAAGTATGCATATTTACACGAGGATGAGAAGCTCCCGGTGATAGTGTCCACCTCACTTGATGTCCAACAAGAAGAAAAGTTGTTGCATGTGTTGAGAAAGTATAAAAGAGCTATTGGTTGGACTCTAGCTGACATTCCTAGTATCAGCCCATCTACATGCATGCATAGGATACTCTTGGAGGATGAAGCTAAACCAGTGAGACAGCCACAGAGAAGGCTCAATTCAACGATTCTTGATGTGGTAAGGAAGGAGGTGACCAAGCTTCTGCAAGCTGGGATCATATTTCTTATTTCTAACAGTTAGTGGGTGAGCCCAGTTCAGGTTGTCCCTAAGTGTAAGCCCCAAATCTTGCCCGACCTCAAAATAAAGAGCAGTAGACTTCTGTTCAAAGATGGATAAGGCCTAAAAGGTCCCTAGGATTGATCAATAGGCCTCATATTAGAATAGGAAGACTTTTTGTACATAAAAAATAACAAATTTCATCCAAAGGGTCGAGACCACCGTCTCGTTTGGCGAGACCGCTATCTCGTTTGGCAAGATCGTTGTCTCGTCACTTGCCAAAGGCAAGACCGCTGTCTCGTTTGGCGAGATCGCTGTCTCGTTTGGCGATACCACTATCTCGCCACTTGCCAAAGGTGAGACCGCCGTCTCGCCATTTTCCAAAGGCGAGACGGTGGTCCCGACCTGACAAGTGCAAATTTCTATAAAAGGCGGGGGTCTTTTCCTCGTTTTCTACAACTTCTACAACAGAATACACCTTAAAAATACTCTTCTAGAATCCCTCTGAAGCATTTCCAGAGTCTTAGAGTTCATAAGAAATCATTCTATAGTTCTTCGAGAGAAGAGTGAGCATCATTGTAGAGCGTGATGTTTGCCAAAAAGTTCCCTTTTCAAGAGCATTCTATAAAAAAGCTTGCTTCGAAGGTTCCTTCATATCCCTTACTTTATTTTATCGCTTTTATTAGTTACTATCTCTGTGCATTAGTTATTAAGGGTCATGTAGTCAATAATTTAAATTTTGCAATGAATAAATAAGGGTAAAAGCGTAGTTTTAATGTTTTTATTTCTTTACAAAAATAGTCCATCATAGGGAACCCGAAAGGGGCGTCGTGGGGAAGCTAATACCTTCCCCACACGTAACTACACTAGTGCAAAAAAGGCTTTTTATGTCGGTTAAAATGAGCTTTTTACGTCAGTTAAAGAGGCGACATAGATACAGGGGTCATAGAAAGTATGACTTTTTACGTCGGTTGTGATGAACCGTCATAGAAAGTATGACTTTTTATGTTGGTTGTAATGAACCAACATAGAAAGTAATGGACTTTTTACGAAAATTGTCACTGGTAGGATTCGAATCCAGTACATTAGAGTCTAGAATTAGACCAACCACTACACTAATACGATTTTTATTTATTTATTCATATTATATTTTTATTATACTTTATAATATATTATTTTATTATCTCGTTTAAGAGATTTGTGTCTAGCAAGATTCGAACCCAGTACCTTAGAGTTGGAGACCGATACTCCAACCACTAAACTACTACGAATTTCGATACATAACTTACAAATAAATTATATTTATATAAAAAATATATAAATACAAATATATTTATATATTTTGATATATAAATATTTATATACTTATATATTTAATTTTTTTTTATTTAATATACACTTTCTATGTCGGTTAAATTTCAACCGACATAGAAAGTACTTTTATGTCGGTTAAAAATTTAACCGACATAAAAAGTACTTTCTATGTCGGTTAAAATTTAACCGACATAAAAAGTTCACTTTCTATGTCGGTTAAATTTTAACCGACATAAAAAGTTCACTATTTATGTCGGTTAAACTTTAACCGACATAGAAAGTACTTTCTATGTCGGTTAAAATTTAACCGACATAAAAAGTGAATTTGTCCACATACCATGTCGGTTATATAACAACCGATATAAAAAGTTCATAATATTATTACAAAAATGCCACCGCCCTATATACTATGACGGGTGGATTACAACCGTGATAAAATGTCGTCATAGAATCATATTTTTCCACTAGTGCTAACTCCTTTACCCCACTCTGGTTGTAACGGCCAAAGTTGGTTTTTGTTAAAACCAACACCTTTTTTACCTTTTTCAGTGTTTAAGGTTAAAACACTAGTGGCGACTCCATAGAACCTTTTTACGAAAATCTCACCTTTAGGTCCAGCATGGTTATCGGACAACCTAAAATCGTTGACCACTTCTTTAGAAAACGCGAGTCAATCAAAACCATCATGTCACTTCGACCGCCTCTTCTGATGACAGTGACACTAAGAAGACAGGCATCACTATAGTGAAGAATGAGAAAGATGAGCTGATTCCAAAAAGGGTGCAAAACAGTTGGAGGGTCTGCATTGATTATAGGAAATTAAATCAAGCAACAAGAAAGGACCATTTTCCCTTGCCCTTCATTGATCAAATGCTTGAGTGTTTGACATGAAAATCCCACTACTGTTTCCTTGATGGATTCTTTGGCTATTTTCATATTCATATTGCTCTTGAGGATCAGGAGAAGACCACATTCACCTGCCCCTTTTGTACCTTTGCCTATAGGAGGATGCCTTTTGGCCTATGCAACGCTCCTGGTACATTCCAATGATGTATGATGAGCATTTTTAATGATTTTATAGAAAGTTGCATGGAGGTGTTTATGGATGATTTCACTGTTTATGGGTCTTCATTTGATGCATGCCTAGATAGCTTGGATAGAGTGTTACATAGATGCAATGAGACTAATCTTGTTTTGAATTATGAAAAATGTCATTTTATGGTGCAACAACGGATAGTCTTAGGTCATGTAATCTCTAGTAAAGGTATACAGGTAGATCCTACCAAGATTGATGTTATTTCATAACTACCTTGCCCCTCTTGCATGCGAGAGGTTCGTTCCTTTCTTGGCCATGCAGGCTTGTACAGGAGGTTCATAAGAGATTTTAGCAAGAAAGCCCATCCGTTATCTAGCTTGTTACAAAAAGATGTGGCATTCCACTTTGATGAGAAGTGCAAGGAGGCTTTTGATTGCCTAAAGACTGTTTTGACTACCACCCCCATCATCCAAGCCCCTGATTGGACGATCCCTTTTGAGCTAATGTGTGATGCTTCTAATTATGCATTAGGGGTTGTCCTTGCACAGAAAGTAAATAAGTTGCCTTGAGTGATTTATTATGCTTCTAGGACTTTGGACGATGCACAAGTTAATTACACCACCACTGAAAAAGAACTCTTAGCCATTGTGTTTGCTCTTGATAAGTTTATATCATATTTTCTTGGCTCTAGAGTTTTTGTTTTTATCGACCATGCAACTTTAAAGAACCTGTTGAAGAAGACTGACTCCAAGTCGCGTTTGATCTGATGGATGCTTCTACTATAGGAGTTTGATTTGGAGATTAAGGATAAGAGTGGAGCACAAAAATTAGTGGCAGATCATCTAAGCAGAATAAAGGGAGCTATTGAAACTTCTCCTATCCAGGATGATTTCCCTGAAGAGCAGCTCTTTAATATTTCTGTTTCCCACCCTACTCCTTGGTTTGCTGATATTGTTAATTATTTGGTTGCTTCTGTTTTTCCCCACTAGCATCTAGATCTCAGATTGATAAACTCAAAAGTGATGCTAAATATTATATATGGGATGACCCATATTTATGGAAGATGTGTAGTGACCAAGTGATTAGGAGATGCATTCCAGATCATGAGATTGAGTCCATCCTTCATTTCTGCCATGCTTCAGCAGTTGGTGGACATCTTGGCTCCCAAAGAATAGCATGGAAGGTGCTTGACTGTGGTTTTTATTGGCCCACCATCTTCAAGGATGCGTGGAGGATTTGTCGCACCTGTGAGCAATTCCAAAGCAGGAGGTGCCATTACTTGGAGACAACAGATGCCTCAACAACCTATGTTGTTTTGTGAGGTTTTTGATATCTGGGGTATTGATTTCATGGGCCCTTTCCCTGTTTCTTTTGGTTTCTCTTATATTTTACTTGTAGTTGATTATGTTTCCAAATGGGTGGAGGCTAAGGCCACCAGGACTAGCGATGCTTGGGTTGTTGTAGATTTTGTTATATCTCATATTTTTTGCAGGTTTGGCATACCCAGAGCCATTATTAGTGACCAGGGCTCCCATTTCTGCAACAGATCCATGCAAGCCATGCTCTGTAAGTATGGGGTCGTTCATAGAGTTTCTACTCCTTACCATCCACAGAATAATGGGCAGGCTAAGATATCCAACAGAGAGATAAAGAGGATCTTGGAGAAGATGGTGCAGCCTAATAGGAAGGATTGGAGCTGTAGGCTTGAGGATGCTCCTTGGGTGCACAAAATTACCTACAAGGCACCTATAAGGATGTCTCCCTATCGGGTTGTCTTTGGCAAGGCATGTCACCTACCAGATAAGATAGGGCATCATGCATATTGGGTTGTGAAGACTTGTAGCTTGGCTCTTAATCGAGCTGGAGAGGAAAGGAAGCTCCAATTGAATGAGCTTGATGAGATATGCCTAGAAGCTTCTGAGAACTCTAAGTTCTACAAAGAGAAGACCAAGAGATTCCATGACAGCTTAATAGCTAGGAAGGAGTTTCTTGTTGGGCAGAAAGTGTTGTTATTTAATTATAGGCTTAAGCTTATGGTTGGTAAGCTTCGTTCTAAATGGATTGGACCTTTTGTTGTTAGAAATGTTTTTCCATATAGAGTTGTAGAGATCAGGAGCACATCCTCCAACAAGAGCTTCAAGGTGAATGGTCATCGCCTAAAGCATTTTCATGAGAGCCCTTCACTTGTGGATGTCACTATGGAGGAGTATGCATTGGAGGAGCCTATCATTGACCCACCATGATCAGGGAGTTCTTCTTTCCCCTTCCATTCTTTTATCTTACTTGTCCTATTTGTTTAGTTGATATGATTGTGTTTACATTAAGGACAATGTCTAATTTAAGTGTGGTGTGGGAGATGTAGGATTGTAGGTTTTTATTCTATTTTGTGTATAGTTTTTCATATTTTTCTTTGATTTCTGGGTTTTGTATAGGTAATAGGCACTTACTTCACTCTTGGATATGAGTTGCTTGATATTATATGGATTGAAATCCTTTTTCTTCTATGCATGTCAAGTTGATTTTGAAGTTTGAGAGGTTGATTTGGAAGTGATATTTACCCTGTGTGAGGTTTTGAGCCATTATTTATTCTTTCTTTCTTGTGTATTATGCCTCTTGATTGCTTGCACAGTGGCCTTGACTTGACTCTTTTTGATGTTTCTCAATTCACATGCATGTTTGGAGCTTATTAAGGCAATTCGTGTTGGGATTAACCTCTAGCCAAATAAGCCTACCCTGAATCAATTCCCTGATAGCCCCTTTGAGCCTATGTTTCCCTTTACTTCTTTTAAAGCTCATTACAAGCCTTAAGTAAAAAACCCATGATTACCTTAACCTTAGGGATTTTTGTAGCTTTGGAATCGTTTTGGGAATAACTGAATAAGTGTACGAGTGTGTTTTCATTGGATGATATACTGGCTAGTTGGTTCCTTAATGTACAGTTTATGCAATTTATTTAAAAAAAACGTGAAAATAAAAAAGAAGTTCAAAAGAAAGAAAAATGTTGTTGAGGAAAAGGAAATTGAAAGGATTGGTATTAGAGGTCTTTGAGCATGCTCTGATGTTTATTTTTGACTTATTCCCCATTGCTCCTCTAATTCCTAAGGTTCTTAACTATGTCCCATATGATATCCTCCACCTTGTCCTTGGCCCCATTACAACCTTGGAAAGACCCTTTTATCTTTTTGTGCATGTGTTTTCGGTTGTTGATTTTAGAGGCTTGCCAAGTCTATGTGGTGCTTGTTTTTCATGAGTCCTTTGAGAGTAAATAGTAGTCTAAACACTTGAGTGATACAGTGCATATCTTGTGAGGTTTTGTTGCTTTTCATTAACCTCTTGAGCAGATTGATTTTCTTAACATGTTTTGAATTATTTGGATGATGTCAGTAGATGTCTGGTTTCTTTGACTCTTTGAATGTTGGAGGTTGTCTATTCCTTTGTTTTCCCAGGTTTCATTGAGGAGTATGTATATCTATTTATGTTTTTTTGTGTCTTTGTTTTTGTTTCTGTCTTTTGCATGATTTTCTTTAATGTTTTTGAATTTATTTCCTTGCTTTGCTTCTTGATTTTGCCCAGGAGTGCAAAAGGCTAAGTGTGGGGTTCTTTGATGAGTCATTATATTCTCATATTTTCTTCCCTTTCTGAACTTATTTTAATTTGTGTTTTGGACTTAACTTTATGTTATTAGTGAATTTTTATTAATTAGGCTTCATTAGGCCAATAATTCAGATTTTAATTAATTCAAATCTATTTGATCTAATTTTTGCTCATTATTAATTTCAGGACAGTCTAAAGCATTTTTATGCCTAGAAGATTGGGCCAGATGTCATATTACAGTTTAAAGCAATTTTGGGTTTGGAAAATTGGGTCAAATGTCATATTTTATTCTATACGGGAACTAACATTGGTTCACTGTTTTGTTTATCATTTTTCTACAAATCTCGAAAATCATAATTCTGGAAGCATTATAAACTAGACATATTCAACTTTCAAAAGGATCCAGAATCATTCAATTTGGAGCTAAATTGGATATTACATAAATTATCCAAAACAGGTCAAGGCACCAGGCCGGCAAATGGATATGCTTCAATAATTTAGGTCTCCTAAATTCATTAGACCTACAAAAATAGTAGAAATGGTGGCGTTTTAAAGTTAACTCACTCAAAAGGCTTTCCCAGGAGACTAGAATCACTTAATTTGGATAAGTATTGAAAATACTACACATGTTTGAAGTTGGCGGACCTGCACTAAAGCCAACTTATGATGTGTTTTGTGGACAAGTTGGGCCCAAAACCTAGATTAAGATTAGGGTTAGGGTTATTTATGTGTGAGAGATGTAGGGTTGAGAGGGAGACATACCACACAGCAGCCATGCAGCCGCCTTTCATCTTTTGCAATTTTTATTCAAGTTTGTTTACTCTTCTATCATTATTTTAAATTCTTGTTTCGATTTTAATTATGTCTCTTCTGCTCTTTCGATTTTCTATGGATAGCTAAATATTTGTATTAATTTTCTGAGGAGAATGCAAGTAGATCTTTGAGGTTTTGTTCTTCAATTTCATTTTGTTTATTCTCTTAACTCTTCATCTTCTAATCTCAGTGTTGAATTATAATCTGTTTATGCTTAATAAACCGAAACTAATATCAATGTTTGCTTAATTCTGTGTTAGAGATGTGATTATTTGATGTATGCAATGGTTAATTGTATAAGGATAATTTGGGGTTAATCTTCACTTAGTTGGTTAATTTTATGTTGGAATAAGGGTTAAGAAAAATTTGGGATTAATCTTCGCTTAGTTGGTTAATTTCATATTGGAATAAAGGTTAAAAGCTAATTTTGGGATTAATCTTCGCTTAGTTGATTAATTTTGGATTCGAATATAATTTGGGATTTATCTTCGCTTAGTTCGTTAATTTCAAATTAATTTCGTAACCTAGGATAAGTGGCACTGCATTCGAATCAGGAAATCAATTGCTTTCTCATTGTTTTATTCAAATTCTATTTTCTTTAATTTACTATTTATTATTATTATGCAAAACCCCTTTTTTCTGTTGTTTAATCTGCATACTCGTGTAAGAACATTGGTTTGATCTATAGATCATTGGGAGACAACCTATGGAAGCTTCCTAGTACTACATTTATCTGTTTTAATTATTTGACCGAGTACGACATCAATCAGTTACCAGTATAATCGATTATGACAAAGAGAAAATCGTTTTTCCATTTCTGATGCATCATAATTGATTATGACTGTGAAAAATGTCATGTTACAAAATTTTATCACACTTGTGCTTTGGAGGCTTATGCATAATACTACTTCATCAACTTGTACCTCCATATCCAGTATTCTAAGACTCTATCTAGTCTTCAGGAATCTTCTTGGCTTGCTTGAATCTTGAATAGAATCTTTATCAAATCATATATTAGGCTTGTTTGAGTCTTGAATTTGTTGACTTGAATCATCATAAAAAAATCATCTCTTGGGAATGTAGGGACATGTTTCACATTGTCATCAATCTCCCCCTCATTGCTTTCAAGCAGTGTTGCCATTCAGAATTGACGAAGAGTCCATGTTTGTCATTAGCTATTAAGGAGGAAGATCAAAGTTGATTAGAAACATTACTCGCCATTGGGGTGGTACAATTGTAGATTTCTTTTCTATTGGTGTTATTGTCTGTTACTCTTTTTTCTAGGAGGTTTTATTTTGATATAGGGGATCTATTTTTGTGGTTCAAAGTATTGGGTATTAATAATATTTTAATTTTTTTATAATGGAATATCCAAGGGTTTGGATAAATGCAACGATTTCCATACATGATTGGGATGAATATACATTCTCTCTCAAGTATGCTACACTCTATCTCCCTTTTTTTTTCATTGCACTATGGGGTTATAATTAACAAATTAGCCAACTATGGGACATGAACAAGATTCATACATTTCATTGCACTTGATGTATTTTTTGTTTTTTCCATATATGCTTCTATATATTTATTATCATTGGATAAACTTCAAGGCTGACTTAGATGATTCTGAGCAATAAATACATCAAAGGCATTTTGAACATAAGCATCATCATCACATCATGAAGAAGATTGGTCTTTTAATATGCATAAAATATTTATTATGTTGTAGTCTCCAAAATAGTTCAAACATGTAATATCATGACTTGGGGAGAATTCAATGTTCGCAGAAGGCATGAGTGAGGCAGGTGTTATTAAAGGTGTAAGAAATATAGGCTAAGATTAAGAGGGGGGATGAATTGATCTTATGAAAACTTTTCGCAAAAAGCAGATTCAGATTTACAATTTGAAAGATTATGGATTTTGATCAAGTATTAAATCTAGCTAAATAAATAGAATTGAAAAAGATTCAAGTAGAAATTAAAGGAGTTTAAAGAGAAAGAAAAACACCAAGAATTATACTGGTTTACCCATACTACAGAGCTACGTCCAGTTCTCAACCAAATTATAGTTGAGTTCCACTAGATTGAAATTGTTTTGAGTACAAAACAGAATTACAAAACAATCAACATATACCAAGAACCAAAATCTAGTTCTTGAACAAAACCTGCAACCAAATTCCAATTGTAGAATCAGTACCTAAACTTCTAGGCACATATACAGAAATGAATTGAAAAGAATGAAAGAAGAAACTAGAACAATCATTTCTCCCCCTTTGACTTTGTTGAATATAGAAGAAATAGAGTTTAAGATTAATCTCCCTTGTGTATAAATCACACATAGGGTAATCTATTTATAATAGAGAGATACAACTAAAAGAGTAACTGAAAGTAACAGAATAGAAGATATTGTTTGATATTGCAGTTAACAATATCTAACAATATCTTAACAATATCAAATAATATCTAAACAATATCTAACACTCCCCCTCAAGCTAGAGCATACAAATCGTATGTGCCAAGCTTGTTACAAATATAATCAATTCTAGGCCCTTGTAAAGATTTAGTAAAAATATCTGTTAACTGATCACTTTAGTTAACAAACTTAGTCTTGATGTCTCCAGACATAATCTTTTCTTGAATGAAATGACAGTCAATCTCAATGTGTTTGGTCCTCTCATGAAAGACAGGATTAGAGCTAATATGGAGAGTAGCCTGATTGTCACACACAAGTGACATTTGAGTGACATCTCCAAATTGTAACTTGTCGCCGCCGTCAAAACGAGGGCGGTCGGAGCGACGCGACGGTTTTGACTTCCTTTCATTTTCGCGTTTTTTATTGGTGGTTACAACGCCTTTAGGTTGTCCGATAACCGGGCTGAACCTAGGGGCGAGGTTTTCGAAAGGGTGCTCTTGGATTGTTCGATAACTGGGCTAATCCAAGAGCTAGTTTTTGAGGGTTCTCTGGAGTCGCCACCGATGTTTTTACCGGAAACATCAGAAAAGGAGTTTAAAAGGCGTTGGTTTTCGAAAAACCAACTTTGGTCGTTAGAACTAGAGTTGCGTAAGGGAGTCAGTTACGCGTAAAGGAAGTGTTAGTTCCTTTACGACGCCCCTTTCAGGTTCCCTATAATAGGCCAGCTATTCTGTTAATAAATAAACCGGAAAAATATGCTTTTGCCCTTTTATTTTGCGGAATTTAAAGATTACGACTACATGGCCCTAATGTCTATTGCGTAATTTAAACAATGCGGTAAAAGATAGAGAGAGAAAGTAGGAACCTCCGAATCTAGCTTTCTATTAATTCTTTTAAAATAGGGTGCTTTGCGGCAACCCTTCACTCTACATGGCGTCGGAAACCTCTCAAAACGCTTTAAAAAACACTCTAAAGACACTCAGAAGCTCCGGAAATGCGTCGGAGGGATTCTAGAGAGACAAACTATTGATGTGACTAGAGAGAGAGTGAAAAAGCTGTGTGAAATGAGGGGAAGGGAGGCCTATTTATAGGGATTCACGCCTGTCAGGTCGAGACGACCGTCTCGTCTGACAAGGTCAAGACGGCCGTCTCGACATTCCAGACGGCCGTCTCGCCTTGCAGGAATGGCGAGACGGCGGTCTCGCCTTGCAGGAATGGCGAGACGGCGGTCTCGCCTTGCAGGAATGGCGAGACGGCGGTGTCGCTTTTCGCAGGTGGCGAGACGGCGGTGTCGCCACTTGTGCAAGGCGAGACGGCGGTCTCGAATCCGAGACGACGGTCTCGACCCCAAAAGGCGAAAATCCTTATTTTTGTGCCAAAAATCACTCCTATCCTAGTATGGGGCCTAATAGTCTCTCCTAGTGGCTTCTTAGGCTTCGTCCATCTTCGAAAAGGAGGTCTTTTGATCTTTATTGTGAGACCGGGCAAGATTTGGGGTTTACAGCTGCCCCCCCTTTACCTGACTAGGCGGCTGTTGGCTTGTTGTGCCAGACAGATCGATAGGAAGGTAAAGGAGTTGACCCTCTTGCCCGGTTACCCTTCGGATGTTCCGTCTTGTGGCGGTTGATCTTCTGGGGAAAACTTGTGTTCGTGCACTTCCGGGATACTCCTTCTGACGGTAGCCGATCCCTTCAGTGAACACGTGGTAGAACCTCAGGATACTCCTTATGACGGTAGCCGATCCTTCGGTTGATGGGTATAAACCCCCCATCAGGCTGGTAGTTGCAGTCCGCTATGTGTCGAACTGGATGGGTATGAACCCCCCATCAGGCTGGTGGTTGCGACTTACTGATCCAGCTTGAGCGCAGATCAGGCGCACCGCGTGCGCAGGTTGATAGGTATGAACCCCCTATCAGGCTGGTACAGTCCACTGCGTAGGATTGGTGGTAGTGGCGGCTTACTGTTCAGGTGGCCCATGCGCCGTTCAGGCACTCCTTGTGTGCTGGTTGATAGGTATGAACCCCCTATCAGGCTGGTACAGTCCACTGCGTAGGACTGGTGGTGGTGGCGGCTTACTGCTCAATTGCTCATGTGTCGTCTGTTGAGATGTGTTCTCTCGTCGTTGATTTGGTCGTCCGGTCTGCGCCGGGGATTTTGTTGGTGTTCATCCAGCTATGTTGGTTTGCTGGGGATTCTTTGTTTTGATTCTTTTGATAGTGGTCATCCGACTTTGCTGGTTGTCGGGAATTTTTGATGAGTGCCTCTTAGGTAGGCAGGAATCCTCTGGGGATTTGTTGATCTGAGTGACGCCTCTTGAGTAGGCGGATATCCTATTCAGTTTCTGGTAATGCCTCTGAGTAGGCAGACGCTTCATCGGAAGTGAAGACTTTTGGTTTCATTTGTTTTGCCTCTGACTAGGCTGATATGGGGATATTGGCTCTTGCATGCTTGTCAGGTCTTGCCTATGCATAGGCAAATGACATTCTGAGGATGAATATGAAGTTTTGCCTTTGCAGTAGGCTCATTGGGATGATCTTTCTTTTTGATTGATCCACCGGGGAATTGGTTGCCTTCCCGGGGATCTAATTTTGATTTCCCCTTTGAGGGAATGGAGTTTTGACTCCTTGTTGGATGTTGTTGGTATGAGATGGCTTCGCCGATACTCTTGTTTCATTGGTATTTCCGATTCTTTCTTTTTCGTTGATTTTCCCTTTTCTACGGTGACCCACTTAGGGATTTTATTGATTGCCTAAAAGTTAGGATTGATTTCGCCTTTTTTTCACGATTTATCTCTTTTTTATCGCGATTTTGAAATCTGGCTTTTTTATGGGGATAATGCGTAAGCCTTTTTACTTTTTAGTCTCTTTTTATTACGTTGGCTTTTTTCCTTCTTTTTGGGGGGGGGTCCACTAGGGATGACGTTTTATTTATTTAGTGATCCACTAGGGAATTAGTTGACTTCCTGGGGATCTGATTTTTCTTTTCTAGGAATGGAGTCTTGGCTCCTTGATTGATGTTGATGCGAGCTATACTTGTGAAGCTCTTATTCCACTAGGGGATGGGAATTTCTGATTTTTTTGTAGAATTTTTTGGAGATCCACTTGAGGATTTTTATTCAGCCTTCTCTGTTGTTGCCTTTTCTTTTGGACATCCTCTGGGGATGCAAGAGTTTTCCTTTCTCTTCTTTTCTCTTCTTTCTTTTTGTTGAGCCCTTGTTGGTATGGAGATTGGACTCTTTTGATTGTTGATGATGATGGGCTCTTGAAGCCTTTATTCTCCATTGGGGAGTGTGGAGGAGACCTTGGGTGAGTGTGCTCGATGACTCATGTAGTGGTAATGCTGAGCCGTGAGGAGTGTTTTTGTTTTGCCTTCGGAGTAGGAAGGGATCCTCTTGGGGATGACTAAGCCTTTCCGTCGGCTTTTCTTTTATGATGTCTGATGATTGTGCCCTCTTTTATTGGGTGATGATTGGAGCTTTGACTTCTGGAAGCTTCGTATTTCTTCTGAGCTTATTTGATGATGACAACTCACTCTTCTTTCTTGAGAAATGTTTGGAGACTTATTACTTTCTTGTGCCTTCTTTTCTGGGTAGAAG
The DNA here is from genome assembly GCA_963425845.1 of Sphenostylis stenocarpa. Taxonomy (NCBI): domain Eukaryota; kingdom Viridiplantae; phylum Streptophyta; class Magnoliopsida; order Fabales; family Fabaceae; genus Sphenostylis; species Sphenostylis stenocarpa. Next base: position 38,020,239 of record OY731403.1, read on the forward strand.
GATGGTAGCTGGAGCTCTTGATTTTCAGAAGCTCTTATTCTCCTGAGTCGCTTGATTGACGACTTGCTCCGTTTTCTTGAGGGCATTATTGAGACTCGGTCTTGGTGATCCTGTTTTCAATCACGAACATGGAGCTAGTCTCCTTATATGCATGAATGCTTTTCGTTTTTTATTTGTCTGAAGTAATTTTTATTTCTTTCATTTTTGACATTGACAAAGTCGTTTTGTGCGACTACTTGTGTGTGGATGCCCTAGATGAAATCTATTCTTTTTGATTGATGCATCTGGAAAAGTGATTGGCATTCTCCAGCTGAACTTTCATGATTATGATGAAGGGCCCCTTTCTTTTATTCATTTTTTGGTTTAGCCCTATCTTTTGCCTAGACCGCCCTTTTTGGGGTTTTCGGTCTAGCTGGCTGCCTTAATTTTTTCCTAGGATATCTTAGCGGGCTTTTTTCCTTTTTTATGAATGCCCTAACTTTTGCCTAGACCGCCCTTTGCGGGTTTTCGATCTAGCTGGCTACCCTAACTTTTGCCTAAGAATCTCCTAGTAGACATTATTTTATATTTTTATTTTTCTCATTTCTCTTTTCTCTTTTCTCTTTTCTTTTTGAGAGAAAGGACCCTATGCATGTATGCAATGTTTGTGATATGCATCCTATAATATTATTTCAATTAATTTTTCAAAAGTATTAACCAATGTGCTTTTACTTCTGATGAGCTTCTGACGTTATGTGCTTTGTCGACATGATAGGCTGTACCAATTTTGTCGTCTCGACTTTGTCGTGACCGAAGAATGATTGTGTTATTTGCAGAGCGACTTTCCATGTCAGTGCGCCCCTCCCTTTCCTTGGGGATGTCAATCCTCCTATTGATTACTATCTCCACATTTCCCTACTAATTACTAGAATGTCGTAGTGGTAAGGGTCAAGAGAAAAGAAGGAAAATGATATTTAATTCAAAGGCTTGTGTTTTAGAATTGTTTTATTTTGACAAAAAATGGTTTTTGTAAGCACGGCTAGCCAAGGTTGGTTAGAGTGTTTAGGCTAGTTTAGGCAGATGTTTCGTTCATGGCGTCTTATTCTATGGCGCTTGCTATGACTGGTTGACTTCCCTAGTCCGTCCTTTGGATTTTCAGTCTAGGATGTTGTGCTAGTCCTAACTTTTGTCTAGGTTTCTTCGTTTTTGTTTTAGGAAACCTAGCGGACTTTATTTTGTAACCCTAACTTTTGCCTAGGCTACCCTTTATGGTTGTTCAGGTTTGCTAGCGAGTATCTTGCCCTTTCTTTTTGGCCTTTGGCTTCAATGGGCTTCTTTTGATTTTTCTTTTTGCACAACATTGGCGAAACACGACTTTACTTATGACGAGGTAAAAATTATTTTGTGCTTCTAGTCAATCAGTGGTGATGGATTTGACTTTTATTTTGGTCAATGGCGCAATTTGATTACTTTGACGCACTTTTGAAAACGTTTGCTTAAACATGGTTATTAATGAGGTTTAGACATTAATAGCAAGAAGAGAAGCAGATAGTAAGAATGACATTCTTTGTAATTTATAGGGAAATGTGTGCCATACAATGCTCGGGGGTCGGGCTAGCCCCGAGGAGTAATCTCTAATAGTCATTGGATTTACAAACCCTAAGAATCAAAAGGAGAACACCTAATGACTAAAGTCGTTTTTGACGCTTGAACCCCTCTATATGGGAAAATCTGATTCAAGGTGTGGAGGGGAGACTTCCCTTTCTCCGTGCAGCTTGATCCTTTGTAGGGTAAGCTTCAAAGGATTGTCTTTAAAATCTGGTGGCTCCCTTATTCCTTGAGAGTTTCTAATGAGCCCTTGGCTTGGGCGATATCCATATTTCTTCATCATGTGGGTCACCTTCATACTGTTGGGGAAGTCTTTTCATGTTGGAAAAAGATATTTCAAAGGTTCTCTTCAGTCACATCCATTCAAGGTAGGGCAGACGACTTACTGATCCGAATGTCGTTTTTAGCTCGAACCATGACCAGCTTGTCACCTACCGTGAGTTTGTCTTTTTGGCGGAGCGTTGAAAGAATTGCCTCAGCGTCGTGAATCCAAAGTCTACTCAGTTTCCTCTTTGGATTATGTTTTTCTTCGGTCTTTTTATTTTTTCTTTATTTGTAGGAGCGTCATCTTACAGCTCCTTGGGGGAATAGATTCTTCCACTTCTAATTTTGCCCCCAAGGCCAGCTATGCTGGAGATATCCTTGTTAATGGGCGGTGTTTTTGCGTATCTCCATGGTGCAGCCTTATTTAATGTATGGGGTGAACAAATGTAACGACATCCTTGCCCCTTCTTCCTTATTAACACGGATACCCAACGGTTGAGGCTTATTATCCTCTTTAGGCGGATCAACCGTTGGAGAGAACTTGACGACAAAAGGTTTGCTCTTCATCTTACTTCAATTCGTGGAAAGCACAATGACTAATCCTTTCTTTTTATTATCTTATTATTATTAAATTGAGAATGAATTCAATTTATGAATGCAATAGACGGTTGAGATGATGAAAACAAACAATTTTATTTTTTTCATCTAGACAGTGTACATTCCTCAATGCAATGAAGTACATTTTTTTTAAAAGTGGAGAAGCCTAAATGAACCCATAGGCAGGTTAGAATTTCTATTTATTCTCTTTTTGACTTCCCGTGCATGGCATGCGAATGCCTTAATCCTCCTTTCATGGTATTGAGGAATGTCCACTTCTTCGATTGTCTATTACTAGATGATGTTATGAAAATGAAGTTTGGTGGATGCATGTATGCAAGTGTTTGCTTTTTCCTAAACATTATCATGTTTTATTTTCTAACATGATGTATGATAGTGTTGGGGATTTTGTATTTTTTTTTGTATGCGGATGAGGGCATGAAGAATACCAGCCGCTTTCTAGAATGCAAAAAGATTTTTATTGTTTAAAATGAATGATTTATGAGATGGATATTTCCTTAAGACAATGGCTTAGGTATCCTCCTCAAAGTTTACGCTTTGTGGGGTATCATACCCACCTTGGTGTAATGGTTCCTTCCCCATCACAGACTTGACAAGTATAATGGGGGTCATCATCACAGCTTAGTACACTTGTCCCTTCCTTGTCGCGAAGGTCACAAGTGTGCTCGGGGCCTCTTTCGCCATTGTCTTAGGGATATCTAGTGCTCCTTAGAACGAATGTATTTGTGCATGCACTAGTGCAAAAGGGCGATAGATGTTCAAAGTGGTATAACTTTTGACTGAGATATCCGATTTGGACGCACAACATATCAAACATAAAGAGAAAAAGGTGAAGAATCAAGCTACAGATTTCCGTAGGGGATTTGGACCAGTAATTTTCCCAAAAAACGCTTCTAAGACTCATTTTTTAGGGATTTATTAGAATGATGCGTATGCATACCTTCCTTATGCATTTGTTTTCTCTCTTGGTTTTTCCACTTATGACATGATGCGATATGAATGATACGACTTTGTCGAAATTCTTTGATTATTTTGATTATTTTGGATTTATTTTTTAGGCCTTTTATCTCTTCTGTCGGACTGCGTGACTACTTAGCTTACAAAGAACCTGAAACCAGGCTAGCTAAAAGGCAGACTGTCCGAGATAAAATGGTTTTATGCAAAAGAATAGTTAGTGTCCCTTATCTCTTCTGTCGGACTGTGTGGCTACTTAGCTTACAAAGAACCTGAAACCAGGCTAGCTAAAAGGCAGACTGTCCGAGATAAGGGTGTTTATTGCAAAAATATTTTTTGTGATTTTTCTTCTGTTGTTTGGTTATGCTATGCACAAAACAAATGCAACAAACATATGCACACATAATTCGATCATCCACGAACAGGCGAGAATTCGTTTTTATCACGAGGTAGGGTTTTCCTGCAGAAAAGTGATTTGGCGAAGGTAGGTTCTAACTGTTCTCACCAAGGCTAAGGCCCCCAAGGTGCCCCCATTATAGGGTCCCCACTCTCCAACCTTCCGGCCATTCTTAGCACTAAGGCCATAGTCAGTCTTTGTGCCAAAAGAGGAAGGTTATCACCTTGAGTGGTGGTTTCCGATCACACTGGTGGGCACAAGGCCATCACTACAGCGAACCGTACCTGCCACCCACTCCCTATGGATTTCTCACTTGCCCCCGGGTATAGGGGGAACTGTTGTGTGCAAAGGTTTGTGTACAGTTTGTATTTCACACAATATAAACAAACAACAGTTATTAAATCCAAACAATAAAACATGTTATAATACAAAGGTAGGGTAAAAGCAAATTTTTTTTGGTTTATTTACTTTTAAGCTGACCCATCACTAAATGGGATCAACTCTCTAGGCTTCCCCAGCGGAGTCGCCATCTGTCGCCGCCGTCAAAACGAGGGCGGTCGGAGCAACGTGATGGTTTCAACTTCCTTTCATTTTTGCGTTTTTTATTGGTGGTTACAACACCTTTAGGTTGTCTGATAACCGGGCTGAACCTAGGGGCGAGGTTTTCGAAAGGGTGCTCTTGGATTGTCCGATAACTGGGCTAATCCAAGAGCTAGTTTTTTAGGGTTCTCTGGAGTCGCCACCGATGTTTTTACCGGAAACATCGGAAAAGGAGTTTAAAAGGTGTTGGTTTTCGAAAAACCAACTTTGGTCGTTAGAACCAGAGTTGGGTAAGGGAGTTAGTTACGCGTAAAGGAAGTGTTAGTTCTTTTACGACGCCCCTTTCGGGTTCCCTATGATAGGCCAGCTATTCTGTTAATAAATAAATCGGAAAAATACCCTTTTGCCCTTTTATTTTGCGGAATTTAAAGATTACGACTACATGGCCCTAATGTCTATTGCGTAATTTAAACAATGCGGTAAAAGATAGAGAGAGAAAGTAGAAAGATCCGAAGCTAGCTTTCTATTAATTCTTTTAAAATAGGGTGCTTTGCGGCAACCCTTCACTCTACACGGCGTCGGAAACCTCTCAAAATGCTCTAAAAAACACTCTAAAGACACTCAGAAGCTTCGAAAATGCTTCAGAGGGATTCTAGAGAGAGAAACTATTGATGTGACTAGAGAGAGAGTGAGAAAGCTGTGTGAAATGAGGGGAAGGGAGACCCTATTTATAGGGATTTGTGCCTATCAGGTCGAGACGGCCGTCTCGACATTCTAGACGGCCGTCTCGCCTTGCAAGAATGGCGAGATGGTGGTCTCGCCAAACGAGACAGCGGTCTCGGCTTTCGCAGGTGGCGAGACGGCCGTCTCGCCAAACGAGACGACGGTCTCAAATCTGAGACGGCGGTCTCGACCCCAAAAGGCGAAAATCCTTATTTTTGTGCCAAAAATCCCTCCTATCCTAGTATGGGGCCTAATAGTCTCTCCTAGTGGCTTCTTAGGCTTCGTCCATCTTCGAAAAGGAGGTCTTCTGATCTTTATTGTGAGACCGAGCAAGATTTGGGGTCTACATAACTCTCTAAGCAATTGCTTGGGCCAAACAAGTTCACAGGCAGCTGAGTCCATAGCTCTATATTATGCTTCGGCACTAGATCTTGCCACAACACTCTGTTTCTTACTTTTCCATGAGACCAAGTTACCACCAATGGAGACACAATATCCAGATGTAGATCTTCTATCTTAAGGAGATCCTGCCCAATCAACATCTGAGTAGCAAACAACTCTTGTATGGTTATTAGAATCATATAACAATCCTTTTCTAGGAGATCCTTTAATATACTTTAAGATACGAATGACTACATTCCAATGATCTTCACATGGGGAATTAAGAAATTGACATACCACACTGACTACAAAGGATATGTCAGGACGAGTAACTGTAAGATAATTGAATTTTCCAACCAATCTTCTATACTGCTCAGGATCATGTATAAGCTCCCCTTGATTTGGTAGAAGTTTAGTATTAGGATCCATGGGTGTATCAACGGACTTTGAACTCATCAACCCAGTTTCCTCTAAAATATCCATGGCATACTTCCTCTGAGATATAACAATACCATCATTGGACTGTGTCACCTCAATATACCCAAGAAATATCTAAGTTTGCCAAGATCTTTGGTCTGAAAATGGTGACAGAGATGTTGTTTCAACTGAGAGATTCCATGGTTTTCACTACCTATAAGAACGATATCATCAACATATATTATCAAGTAAACACATCCAGCACTCGAGTGTCAATAAAAGACAGAGTGATCTGCTTCACACCGAGTCATACCAAATTGTTAAACAACCTTGCCAAACTTTCCAAACCAGGCCCTAGTAGACTGTTTTAGGTCATATAGGGATTTGCGAATATGACATACCATCCCAGAAGACTCCCCCTGAGCAACAAACCCAGGAGGTTGCTCCATATAGATTTCTTCTTGCAAATCACCATTGAGGAAAGCATTTTTAACATCTAGTTGATAAAAGGGCCATTGTTGAAGAGCGGTCATGGCGATAAATAAACGAACAAAAGTCATCTTTGCCACAGGGGAAAAGGTATCTCCATAATCCAACCCAAAAATTTGAGTATAACCTTTGGCCACAAGGCGAGCTTTGAGGCGACCAATAGTACCATCAGGTCCAACTTTGATAACAAACACCCACCTGCAACCAACAACAGATTTCCCTGACGGTAACGAGACCAATTCCCAAGTTCCACTATTATGAAGAGCACTTAGTTCATCTAACATGGCCTGACACCAACTAGGATGGGCTAAAGCTTCACGGACAGTTTTTGGAATGGTCATAGAAGAAAGAGAGGAAAGACATGTATAAAAAGGTAATGACAATCAATGATAACTCAAACCAATATAATGGGGAGAGGGATTACGTGTAGAATGGACACCTTTTCGGAGGGAAATAGGAAGGTCAGACTCAGGTGTCACATCTAGAGGAGACAGAGTAGTTAGCACTTGAGTAGAGTCACATAGTGGTGGTTATGATTCGTTTCGGCAACAATAAACCTGAAGAGGTAGTGAAGAAGAAGCTGACTGCGGAGCAGAAACTAATGGTGAAGAAGACACAGTTACAGGGTCACAAACAACAGGAACATTAAATGTAATAGGAGTGTTGACAAGATTGGATGGAGACAGAGGTGAAGATTGACTTTTAAAATAAAAAGAGAACTCATCAAAGGTGACATCTGCAGACACAAAATAGCGGTTAAGAGAAGGAGAAAAACATTTGTATCCTTTTTGTGATCTATTAAACCCTAAGAAAACACATTTATGTGATCTAGGAGAAAGCTTATCAAGACCAGAACTGAAATTATAAACAAAACATGTAGACCCGAAAACTCTTAGAGGTAAGGGATGAAGTGGTTCACGAGGGAATAAAATGGAATGAAGTATTTTATTATCTAAAACTGAAGATGGCATGCGATTAACGAGATAACATGGAGTAAGAAGAGCATCACCCCAAAAATGCTGAGGAACCTCTCCATGAATTAAAAGAGTGCGAGTTGTTTCAATAAGATGTCTATTTTTATGATCAGCTACACCATTTTGTTGAGGTGTATAAGCACAAGAAGTTTGATGCAAAATACCATGAGAAGCCAAGAATTGTTTAAAAGAATGAGAAAGACATTCACGACCATTATCACTGTGCAAAACTCTAATAGAAACACCAAACTGAGTTTGTATTTCATTAAAAAAAGATTGAAAGATATGAAATACTTCAAAATGATTTTTCATCCAAAATAACTACGTACATCTGGAATAATCATCAATGAAAGTAACAAAGTATTGAAAACCTAAAGTAGACTTAACGTAGCTAGGTCACCAAATGTTAGAGTGAACCACGGAAAAAGGGGACGAAGCACCACGTATGACACTACAAGGAAAGGAAGTATGACTATGCTTGCCTAATTGACATGACTCACATGCCAAACTAGACAACTTGGATAAGGCAGGGACAAGCTGCTGTAACTTGACAAGACTTGGATGACCTAACTGAGCATGGAGAAGAGAGGGAGACTCTATAACTGCACCAACATGTGTAAAGGGATGAAGATGATAAAGACCATGAGACTCACATCTTGTGCCAATCACCTGTTTCAAACTCCGGTCTTGTAAACACACAAAATTGTTGGTAAAAGAAACAACACAATCTAGAGAATGAGTTAGATGACTGATGGATAACAAGTTAAAAGGATACCCAGGGACATAAAGAACATTATCAATGGTTAAAGAAGGGAAAAGTTTAACAGTTCCAACACCATGAGATGATACTCTAGAGTCATCAGCCACTGTAATAGAAGGTAAAGGATTAGGAGAGGATAAAGAGGCAATAACGGTGGGGACAACCGAAGAACCCAAAATCTGATCACGAATATGTGAATATTGATCAGCAAGTCCATGTAATGCCCCTAGCATGAAGAACTTTGATCGTTGTGCTATCTCGGTGGCAGGGTCGGGGGAAGGAGGCAATAACTAATTGAACTCATGAAAAAGGGCATGAATTTTGACCATATAATTAGTCATAGAATCTTGATGTTTAGAGGCAATAACATCTACAAATTTAGAACATACATCATAGAGACGTTGAGTATCATTGGTGTATAATAACTTGGCATGTTCCTAGATTTTGGCACATGTTTCGTAAGAACGAAAAATTTGTTTTAATGAAGGATCAAGAGTACCCTTGAGAACCACACATAATTGAGCATCAATGGTGTCCCAACGGTCTTCCTCACCAAGAGTGAGAGTAGGTGCTTTTGGGGCAAGATGATCAAGATACTTTTGACTCTTAAGCCATAATCTGACGTCTGATGACCATGTGGCATAATTAAGGCCAGTTAACTTGTCAATGGATAAGTGCACATTAACATAGTTAGTGTAGATGGAAGGATCAGATGTAGAACTAACAAAATTAGAAGTACTAGAAGGACTGGAAGAAGTCATAAAGGGCGGAGGCGCCGGAGGCGACAGTGACAACGACATGAACCAGTACACCAGGTAAATTCCTAGGAAAGATAGATGGGTCACTAATGGACACGCTTAAATACAAAGTATTTCCTTGTCAGAACCTTCCTAGACATGCACTTTCACACTACCAAATAATATCCAATAACAAAAATAACTCTTTTCTTATGTGGAAGATCAGTTTAACCAGCAGCGATAACGGTGGTGGTGATGGCTCCAACAGTGGTCAAAGGCGAAAAAATTTCAAAATAACCTTAAGCTCTAGATACCATGTTGAATATAGAAGAAATAGAGTTTGAGATTAATCTCCCTTGTGTATACATCACACATAGGGTAATCTATTTATAATAGAGAGATACAACTAAAAGAGTAATTGAAAGTAACAAAATAGAAGATATTGTTTGATATTGTAGTTAACAATATCTAACAATATCTTAACAATATTAAATAATATCTAAACAATATCTAACAGACTTCATCAAAATTAGAGAAAAAATGCAATTTTAATCAAAATATAAGCATGCATAATATATTAATCGGGTTTTAGTGTTCTGGTTTAAAAGTCCGTTAAAATATTATAGGCCAAATAAAAGAAAAGAAAAGGTAAAGAAAATTGTGATAAAGACAGATACCCCATGAGCCGTGACTTATTCAGTCATCCTAATGATCTTGATTCATTTGCATATCCTCCAGTTTGGTGTATAAATTAGTAATTTGATTACTGAGTATTAGTGTGTTGGTAGTGCTAGTAAGTCATCTTCATATGCTTCTGTTGATTCGCGTGCAAAATTGACATTTGAGACAACATGGTGCGCTCAAGCTGAGAAAGAGGAGTACCATGATCTAATTGAGCAAAATATGGAGTTATCTCCATGTTCTAAAAATCAATAGGCGAGTGTTCTTCAGAAGATTGAGGAACCTCTAGAACTAGAGAAGTTGGAATTTCATCATGTTCAGAATCTTCTTCATCTTCATCTTCATTTTCAACCATTCCAACTTCAATTTTGGAAATCCAATCTCCATCCACTTTGATGAAGCCCATCTTCTGGAGGGTTGAATCATCGATTTCATTTGTGGGCTTTGGAGTTTCAACTTATTCTCCTGTCAAGTCAACTGCACAGTATTAAAAAAATTTGTTAATTAACAAAGCATATGGTAAGCGAAAGTCACTGAGACGTTTATCCTTGATCACAAACACCCAATTAACCCATATGTTATTCTGAATGCAATACATAAGAGTAAGATCTCCTTCATTTAGCAGAGCATTATTGCTCCCCCTGGGTGTAAGCACCCATGCTATGATGAAAGCTAGTAGTCTTTGTTCCAGCTTCATTTCCCAGCATTCAAGATTCTAATTGAGTGATTGGTGTTCTTGAGGCATGACCAGAAAAATTGTATTTCGTTGAACTCTGGTAGTTCAGAGACATTTCCCTTAGATACCTTGACTCCAGTATCTTTGAGACCAGCTACCTGATCCCATACAGATGAAGTGATGAACATTTAAACTCCTTTCACTAGTTATTTGATAGTTAAGCTACTGACTGAGAGATTTGAGTAGAAGACACGAACAACATCAGGTTGGATGTTCCCAATATATTCCATGAACTTTTTCAGCTTTTGATTCTTTAGATGCCTTCTTAAAGAAGTGAAGCCTTCATCATCGAGCCATGCAAATCTGATATACTTGGGAATAACTAGTTGCTTTTAGCTATATTCAAAGATGAATGAGTTCATCTGGTTGATATCACCATTGAACCATTCTTCAAGATCACCACCCGGATTGGCAACAACAGAAGAAGATTCTCCTTTATTTTTCTTCCTCCCACATTTGGATCGTTTGAACATCTTTGGAGGAAAGAATTTGTTAAAGATTGAGAAGATAAGTGAAGAGAATAGATGAAGAGATCAAGAGGATGAGAAGTATAAGTGTGAGATTTAGAGAAAGAACCCGGTATTTGTTGAGAGAAACAGAGTCCGGATTTTAAATGAAAATTGTTGAATCCAAAAGTCAGTAATTGTAGTCCAGCTTTTCAAGAAATCAGATGTTCCCTTGACCGGCTACAATGGTTTTGTAATTGAATAGTGGGTGAGCAGAATACATCAGCTAATTTGTTCTTTTGAAGATAGGGTTGACTGGTCAATTTGAGCTATAAATGCATTTGCAGAAAATTTGCAAATATTGAATCTTGATACCCAATTCTTGTTTTGCTAAGATATTTCCAGAATCCTGCAATCAAAAGCTTCTGAAATAATTTCCAAGAACAAACTAATCGATTATTTTACCAATTAATCAATTAATTCAATCTGGATATGGGTTAGAAGTATAATAACAGAATATTAATCAATTAATTCGAGAAAGAATTGATTAAATTTTGAACCAATTAATGATTTTAGTTTATGTAAATTATGTTTAATCAATTAAAACTAAAATGAGAAATGTATATTGAAAACCCGAGAGCTTTTAATCGATTAATTCAATGAATAATCGATTAAAAGCGTACGGACAGTTTTTTAGATATTCTCTATAAGTGAATTTAACCGATTATTTTGTGAATTTAATCGATTAAAAGAGTTTAATTCTTCTGATTGTAGCAATTTAATCGGTTAAAATGATTTTATATCAGTTAAATCAACTTGAATGTATGAGATTATGCAATGTTTGATGCATCAAGAATTCCTAATTCATTTCTTATTTTATAAAAGCGATCACAAGCAAGAGGTTTTGTGAAAATGTCTGCCAATTGTTTTTCAGTTTCTATAAAAAAGATTTCACAATCACCTTTTGAATCATGATCCCTAATGAAATGATGTTTAATTTCAATGTGTTTTGTTCTGGAATGCTGGATTGGATTTTTTGTTAATATGATGGCACTAGTATTATCACATAGGAGAGGGATCTTACCAGGAATCAAGCCATAATCTTCCAATTGTTGTTTGAGCTATAAAGATTGGGCACAATAACTTCCAGCAGCAATATATTCTGCCTCTGCTGTAGAAAGGGCAACATATGCTTGCTTTTTGTTGTACCAAGAAATTAAACTGCTTCTAAGAAGATGGCATGTTCCACTTGTACTTTTCCTGTCAATTTGACATCCTGCTAAACCTGTGTCAGAATAACCAATTAGATTTAATTTTGACTCACCAGGATACCATAATCCAACATTTAATGTCCCTTTGAGATATTTGAGAATTCTCTTTGCAGCAGTGAAATGGGATTCTTTAGGGGTTGACTGAAATCTTGCACACATGCAAACACTAAACATTATGTTAGGTCTGCTAGCTATTAGATATAATAAGGAAACAATAAGTCCCTGATATTTGGTTTGATCAATTAACTTCCCTTTTTCATCTGCATCAAGATAACAGTTTGTGGACATTGGTGTGGATGCTTCCTTGCAGTGCTCCATTTCAAACTTTTTCAAAAGTTCTGTACAATATTTTGATTAATGAAGAAAGCTTCGCATCATGGACATTTCAAATTCCCCCTACATTTCTTTAATAAAATCTTTACATAATGATTCATTAGTTGCTCCAAATATTATATCATCAACATATACTTGAACTAAAATGGATTCATTGTTTATTTTCTTGAGAAATAACATTTTTTCTACAACACCTCTTTGATAGCCTTTTGATATAAGAAAATTACTTAACCTTTCATACCATTGCCTTGGTGCTTGTTTTAGTCCATACAAGGCCTTTTTCAATTTGCACACAAATTCTAGATGAACATGATCTTCAAATCTAGGTGGTTGAGCAACAAAGACTTTGTCATTCAAGTAGCCATTTAAGAAGGTGCTTTTGACATCCATTTGGTATAACATGAAATTCTTCATAGAAGTGTAAGCGAGTAAAAGTCTAACAACTTCTAATCTAGAAACAAGTGCATATGTTTCATCAAAATCAATTCCTTCTTGCTGATTTTACCCTTTAGCAACTAATCTTGCTTTCTTTCTTGTGATAATACCATTTTCATCTAATTTGTTTCTAAAAGCCCATTTTGTTCCAACAATATTGTATCAATTGGTTTTGGATTTAATTCCCAAACATTGTTTCTTGTGAATTGGTTTAATTCTTCATGAATAACATTTAGCCAATTGACATCATTTAATGCATCAATTATAGATTTTGGTTCTATTTGAGAGACAAAAGCCATGTGATTGCAAAACTTATTCAAAGAACTTCTGGTAGAAACTCCCTGATTAATTTATCCAATAATATTGTCCATTGAGAGATTTCTTGGAGTTTTCCATTCTTTGGACAATTGTCCTTCAGAATCTTCAAGAATTTCCTCTTGTTTCTGAAAAATAGTTGATTTTGGTAATTTTAACTAATACATTTTATCAGTTAAAAGTTCATCATCTACATCACAAACTCAATTTCTCTGTGTATTTGGATTAGTTTCATCAAATACAACATGTACGGATTCTTCCACTGTTTTCAGTCTTTTATTAAAGATTCTATATGCACTGCTATTTAGTGAATATCCTAAGAAAATCCCTTCATCCAATTTGGAGTCAAATTTTCCAAGATTCTCTTTGTCATTATTTAATACAAAAACTTTGCATCCAAACACTCTAAAGTAATTTATATTTGGAATTTTGCCTTTATAAAGTTCATATGGAGTCTTTTTGAGAATTAGTCGAATTAAAACTCAATTTAAAACATGACAAGCAGTGCTTATGGCATCGTCCCAAAAACATTTTGGCAAAGCTTTTTCATTAAGCATAGTCCTAGCTAACTCTTAAAGAGAACAATTTTTCCTTTCAACTACACCATTCTGTTAAGGAGTACTAGGTGCTGAAAAATTATGCTTAATTCCATATTTTTCACAAAAATTTTCAAAATTTTCATTTGAAAATTCTCCTCCATGATCACTTCTAATATTTGATATGAAATAGCCTTTTTCATTTTGAATTTTTTAGCAAATTTCTTAAATGCATGAAAAGTATTAGACTTTAATTTCAAAAATATTGTCCAGGTAAATCTTGAGAAATCATCTATAATAACTAATGCATATAGATTCCCACCTAAACTTATAGTTCTTCAAGGTCCAAAGAGATCCATGTGTAAAAGTTCAAGCGGTCTTGAAGTTGAAACAATATTTTTCTGTATAAAAGAATTTTTTGTTTGCTTGCCCTTTTGACATGCATCACATACTTTGTCCTTCACAAACTTTAGTTTGGGTAAGCCAATTACAAGATCTTTAAAAATTAGTTTGTTGAGATGATGCATATGAATATGTGCTAATCTTCTATGCCATAACCAAGAATCATTTTCTTTAGCAATTAAGCAATAGTTTTCAGCAGTATTAGTATTTAACATGTATATGTTGTTGATTCTCTTACCAGGGATCAATACCTGTTCTGAACCTAGTCTAAGTATTAGACATTGTTCTGGTTTAAAGATGATTTTGTGGCCTTTGTCACATAGCTGACTAATACTGATCAAGTTATGTTTTAACCTTCAACATACAATACACTATTAATAATACCTGATTCTACACATTTGACATCTCCTATTCCAAGAATTTTGCTTTTGTTGTTATCTCCGTAGATAACAGTCCCACCATTTTTTAGTTTCAAGTTTTGAAACTTTGAAATATCCCTGGTCATATGCTTTAAACAACAACTATCTAAAGGTCTTGCTATTCTTGTAAAAAAAATTTAACAAAATCTTGGTACCCTTTTTTGAAGATAGTTGTGTCCACTTAGGTTATATTCAGAAAATTTTTGGGAACCCATTTCATTCTTCCTTTTGGGACTACATACTTTTTTATTTTACAAAATTTAACAGAATGCCCCTTTTCAATACAGTAGAAACAAGTAATGAATGATGGTGAAACTGGTTTCTATAAGAAAAAGAGAGTTTTTTTAGAAAATAAAAATTAGAAATTTTGTCAAAGGAGCCGAGACGGCTGTCCCAAATTCTAGACAGTCGTCCCACCGATTTAGCTAGCTCGAGATGGCCTTCCTAAATTTGGGACGACCGTCCCACCTTCCTTAGTGGTCTGGGATGGTCATCCCAAATTCTAGACGACCGTCCCACCCTCTTTGGTAGCTTCGGACGACCGTCCCAAATTTCCAGACGTCCCAACTGACAAAATATGGGATGGTTGTCCCAGCCTCCTGGGTAAGCGAGCCTATAAATAGGACGCCATTTCTCCCATTTTCACACACCTTCTCACACTCTCTCATATTTTGAGACACGTCTGGGCAATTTTTGCACTGTTCCAGAGGTCCGAGTAGTCTTTCCGATAGTCCATTTGGGCAAAATTGGTTAAGGAAGTCTCCTTTTGAGACATCTAGCTCTCGGTAGTTTAAGAATTTTATTGTTCGAGGGAGGAGTGCTCTTGTAGTGGGAGGGGACTGCCAAAAAGTGTCCTCAATTTTGAAGATTTATAAAAAGCTCGCTTCGGAGGTTCTTTTCCATTCCTTCTCTTTTATCACTTTCCTTTTATTGCTTTCTTTTATGTGCATTAGAGATTAAGGCCATGTAGATATTTAAATACTGCAAGTAAATAAATAGGGTAAAGGCATAATTTCTATAATCTTTATTTTCTAAATTAATCCATCATAGGGAACCCGAAAGGGGCGTTGAGGGGTGCTAACACCTTCCCCACATGTAACTAACTCCCTTACCCAACTCTGGTTATAATGGCCAAAGTTGGTTTTTCTAAATCAACGCCTTTTCTTTTTTCCTTTTTCAATGTTTAATGGTTAAAACATTGGTGGCGACTCCAAAAGAACCCCTTTTTAACAACAACCTCACTTTTAAGGATAGCTCGGTTATCAAGCACTATAGACCCTAAATCTTGCCCGGCCTCAAAATGAAGAGCAAAAGACCTCCAATTTGAAGATGGGCAAGTCCTAAAAGGTCCTTAGGATAGACTATTAGGCCCCATATTAGAGTAGGAAGGCTTTTTGTATGGAAAAAATAAGGAATTCCACCTGAAGAGTCGAGACCGCCGTCTCGCCATCGGCAAGGGTGAGACCACTGTCTCGTTTGGCGAGACGCCTTCTCACCATTTGTCAAATCGATACCGCCGTCTTGATTGGGAAGACGACCATCTCGCCATTTGCCAAAGGCAAGACCGTTGTCCCGTTTGGCGAGACGGTGGTCTCGACCTTGCCAGGCGAGACGTCAGTCTCGACCTGACAAACACAAATCCCTATAAAAGAAGGGCACTCTCCCCTTCTTTTCACACAGTTCTTCAATTATGCCTTCTATCATTTCTTCAAATTCTTCTCCTAGAGCCCCTTTGAAGCATTTCCAGAGTTTTCTGAGTGTTCTTAGAGAGCTTTTTATAACGTTGTGAGAGAGAAAGATCGACGTTGTAGAGCAAAGGACTGCCAAAAAGCGTCCTACTTTAAGAGAATTAATCAAGAAAGCTTGCCTCGGAGGTTTCTTCACTTTCTCCCTCTCTTTTATTGCTTTTTCATTTATATTTATCTTTACATCAGTTACTAGGGCCATGTAGTCACTATTTTCTTAATTCCACAAATAAAAGGGTAAAAGCGTCATTTTAAAGTTTATTTATTGTCGCCGCCGTCTGAAAGAGAGAGGCGGTCGGAGCGACGCGATGGTTTTTCGACCCTTTTTTATTTTCGCGTTTTATGGGTGGTTACAACGCCTTTAGGTTGTCCGATAACCGGGCTAACCTAGGGGCGAGGTTTTTGAAAGGTGTCCTTGGGTTGTCCGATAACCGGGCTAACCCAAGGACTTATTTATTTTGGGTTTTATGGAGTCGCCACCGACGTTTTTACCGGAAACATCGGAAAAGGTTTTTGAAAGGTGTTGGTTTTCGAAAACCAACTTTGGTCATTAGAACCAGAGTTGGGTAAGGGAGTTAGTTACGTGTAAAGGGAGTATTAGTCCCTTTACGACGCCCCTTTCGGGTTCCCTATGACAGGCCAACTTTTATTGTTAATAAATAAACCGGAAAATATGCTTTTGCCCTTTTTATTATGCGGAATTTAAAGTGATGACTACATGGCCCTAATCTATTGCATAATTTAAATTAAAGCAATAAAAGTAGAGGGGGAGAAATTATACCTCCGAAGCAAGCTTTATTTTATATTTCTTTAAAATAAATGGGTGCTTTTTGGCAGCCCTTCACTCTACAAGACGCCGGAAACTCTTCTGGACGCCGAAAATAGCTCTCAAAGACACTCAGAAACTCTGGAAATGCGTCGGAGGGAGTCTAGAGAGAAGTTTTTAGAGAGAAGGCAGAGCTAAAGCTGTGTTATGTGGAAATGAGGGGGGGAGGACCCCTATTTATAGGTTTTCGCGCTGTCAGGTGGCGAGACCGCCGGTCTCGTCTGACAGGGTCGAGACCGCCGTCTCGTCCAACGAGACCGCCGTCTCGACCTGTCAACGCGGTGAGACCACCGTCTGGAGTAACGAGACCGCCGTCTCGTCAAGCGAGACGGCGGTCTTGCCACTTGCATGAGGCGAGACGGCGGTCTAGGAATTCCAGAGGGCGGTCTCGTCCCAACAAAGCGAGAAAACTTATTTTTTGTACAGAAACTCCCTCCTATCCTAGTATGGGGCCTAATAGTCTCTCCTAATGGCTTGCTAGGCTTCATCCATCTTCAAATAGGAGGTCTTCTGGTCTTTATTTGGAGGTCGGGCAAGATTTGGGGTCTACAGCTGCCCCCCCTTTACCCGACCAGTCGACTACTGGCCTTTTGTGCCAGGGTGATCGACTGGAGGGTAAAGGAGTTGACCCTCTTGCCCGGTTGCCCTTCAGATGCTCCGTCTTTGCGGCGGATGATCTTCTGGGGAAATGTTGTGTTGTGCGCTTCTGGGATGCTCCTTCGACACGGTAGCTGACCCCTTCGGCTGATGGGTACGAACCCCCATCTGGTTTGACGAGTACGAACCCCCGCCCGGTAAGCCCCCTTTTGTAAGGCCTGATGAGTTTACACCCTCATCTGATGTTTGATGAGTACGAACCCTCGCCCGGTAAGCCCCCTTTTGTAAGGCCTGATGAGTTTACACCCCCATCTGGTGTTTAGCCTCCGGATGCTCCATCTTGCGGTAGCTGATCCTTTGGCCGACGAGTACGAACCCTCGTCTGGTTTGGTGCCTCTGGATGCCCCTTCTTGCGGTGGCTGATCCTTTGGCAGTGGTGGCGGCTTACTGATTCTGATCATGCACCGTTGTTGAGATGTGTTCTGTCTTTGTTTTTTGTCTTTTCTGGGAATTGTCGTTCGGTCTATGCCGAGGATTCTGTTGGTGTTCGTCCAGCTTGTTGATTGCTGGGGATTCTTTGTTTTTTATCTTTTGTGGTGGTCATCTGACTTTGCTGGTTGTCGGGAATTTTTTGATAAGTGCCTCTTAGGTAGGCAGGAATCCTCTGGGGATTTGTTGATCTTGGTGACGCCTCTTGAGTAGGCAGATATCCATTGAGTTTTTGGTAATGCCTCTGAGTAGGCAGATGTTCCGTTTGGAGGTGAAGTCTTTTGGTTTTGCTTTTTTCTTTGCCTCTGAATAGGCTAATGTTGCTTTTTTGCTTGCAAGGTTTTGCCTATGCGTTCCACTAGGGATATCCATGTTAGGCAAGTAGCTTTCTGAGGATATGCGTTTGAAGTTTTGCCTTTGCAGTAGGCTCTCTGGGTAAGTTTTTTTGGTGATCTACTAGGGAGTTGGTTGACTCCTTGGGGATCTAATTTTGGTCTCCTTTTGGGGAATGGAGTTGTGACTCCTTGTTTGGTGTTGATGAGAGCTGGTTTCTTCAAGCTCTTATTTCGTTGAAGGAATGGAATTTCCAATTCCTTTTTTGATTCTTTCTTTTCCTGAGGTGACCCGCTTAGGGAGCAAGGATTTCATTTGATTTCACCTTTTTCCGCGATTTATCTCTTTTTTTCGCGATTTTGAAATCTGGCTTTTTCGGGATAATGCGTAAGCCTTTTTACTTTTTAGTCTCTTTTTATTACGCTGACTTTTTCCTTCTTTTGGTTGGTCCACTAGGGATGACGTTTTCTTTCTTTGGTGATCCACCAGGGAATTGGTTAACTTCCTCGGGATCTGATTTTTGCTTTTCTAGGGATGGAGTTTTGTCTCCTTGATTGATGTTGATGCGAGCTAAACTTGTGAAGCTCTTATTCCACTGGAGAGTGGGAATTTCTGATTCTTTTTTTTTGTTGAATTTTTTGGAGATCCACTTGAGGATTTTTATTCGGCCTTCTCCGTCATGGCCTTTTTGGACATCCGCTGGGGATGCAAGGGTTTTCTTCTTTTTTCCTTTTTTTGTTGAGCCCTTGTTGGTATGGAGACTGGACTCTTTTGATTGTTGATGATGGTGGGCTCTTGAAGCCTTTATTCTCCATTGGGGAGTGTGGAGGCGACTTTGGGTGAGTGTGTTTGATGACTCATGTGGTGATGCAGCTGAGTCATGAGGTAATCTTTTTGTTTTGCCTCTGGAGTAGGCAATGATCCTTTTGGGGATTACTAAGCCTTTCCGTCGGCTTTTCTTTTATGATGTCTGATGATTGTGCCCTCTTTTATTGGGTGATGATTAGAGCTTTGACTTCTGGAAGCTTCTTATGACAACTCGCTCTTCTTTCTTGAGGGAGAGCGATGTTTGGAGACTTATTAATTTCTTGTGCCTTCTTTTCTGGGTAGAAGGATGGTAGCTGGAGCTCTTGATTTTCAGAAGCTCTTATTCCGCTGAGTCGCTTGATTGACGACTTGCTCCATTTTCTTGAAGACTTTATTTTGGAGACTCGGTCTCAGTGATCCTGTTTTCAATCACAAATATGGAGCTAGTCTCCTTATATGCATGAATGCTTTTTTTTTGTTATTTATCTGAAGTGATTTTTATTTCTTTCATTTCTTTCATTTTTGACATTGACAAAGTCGTTTTATGCGACTACTTGTGTGTGGATGCCCTAAATGCAATCTATCCTTTTTCATTGATGCATCTGGAAAAGTGACTGGCATTCTCCTGCTGGACTTTTTATGATTATGATGAAGGGCCCCTCTCTTTTATTCATTTTTTAGTTTAGCCCTATCTTTTTCCTAGACCGCCCTTTTGGGGTTTTCGGTCTAGCGGGTTGCCTTAATTTTTGCCTAGGATATCTTAGCGGGCTTTTTCCTTTTTTATGAATGCCCTAACTTTTGCCTAGACCGCCCTTTGCGGGTTTTCGATCTAGCAGGCTACCCTAACTTTTGCCTAAGAATCTCCTAGCAGGCATTATTCTTTTTACTGTCATTTTTCTTTTTATTGTCATTTTTCTTTTTATTTTCATTTTTCTTTCTCTTCTTTTTTTGAGAGATAGGAGCCTATCATATGCATGCAATGTTTGCGATATGCATCCTATAATACTATTTCAATTAATTTTTCAAAAGGATTAACCAATGTGCTTTTACTTTTGATGAGCTTCTGCTGTTATGTGCTTTGTCGATAGGCTGTACCGATTTCATCGTCTTGACTTTGTCGTGACCGAAGAATGATTGTGTTAATTGTACAGTGACTTGCCATGTCAGTGTGCCCCTCCCTTTCCTTGGGGATGTCAATCCTCCTATTGATTACTATCTCCACATTTCCCTACTAATTACTAGAATGATGTAGTAGTAAGGGTCAAGAGAAGAGAAATAAGAGGATATTTAATTCAAAGGCTTGTGTTTTAGAATTGTTTTATTTTGTCAAAAAATGGTTTTTTGTAAGCACGGCTAGCCAAGGTTGGTTAGAGTGTTTAGGCTAGTTTAAACAACGTTTTGTTTATGGAGTGGCGTCTTATTCTATGGCGCTTGCTATGACTGATTGACTTCCCTAGTCTGCCCTTTGGGTTTTCAGCTTAGGATGTTGTGTTTTGTTTTGTCCTAACTTTGGTCTAGGTTTCTTTTTTCTTGCTTTGGGAAACCTAGCGGACTTTATTTTGTAACCCTAACTTTTGCCTAGGCTACCCTTTATGGTTGTTCGGGTTTCCTAGCGGGTTTACCCTAACTTTTGCGTAGCCCCCTTTGTGGGTTTCCTACCGGGTATCTTGCCCTCTCTTTTTGGCTTTTAGCTTCTATGGGCTTCTTTTGATTTTTGTTTTCTTTTTGCACAACATTGGCGAAACACGACTTTATTTATGACGAGGTAAAACTTTATTTTGTGCTTCTAATCAATCAGTGGTGATGGATTTGACTTTTATTTTGGTCAATGGCACATTTTGATTACTTTGACGCACTTTTGAAAACATTTGCTTAAACATGGTTATTAATGAGGTTTAGACATTAATAGCGAGAAGAGAAGCAGATAGTAAGAATGACATTCTTTGTAATTAATAGGGAAATGTGTGCCCTACAATGCTCGGGGGTCGGGCTAGCCCCGAGGAGTAATCTATAATAGTCATTGGATTTACAAACCCTAAGAATCAGAAGGAGAACACCTAATGACTAAAGTCGCTTTTGACGCTTGAACCCCTCTATTTGGGAAAATCTGATTCAAGGTGCAGAGGGGAGACTTCCCTTTTCTCCATGTAGCTTGATCCTTTGTAGGGTCATGTTTTAGGCCATGCTTTAAAGGATTGTCTTTAAAATCTGGTGGCTCCCTTATTCCTTGAGAGTTTCTAATGAGCCCTTGGTTTGGGCGGCATCCATATTTTCTCATCATGTGGGTCACCTTCATATTGTTGGGGAAGTCTTTTCATATTGGCAAAAGATATTTCAAAGGTCCTTTTCAGCCGCATCCATTCAAGGTAGGGCAGACGACTTACTGATCTGAATGTCGTTTTTAGCTCGAACCATGACCAGCTTGTCACCTATCGTGAGTTTGTCTTTTTTGGTGGAGCGTTGAAAGAACTGTCTTAGCGTCATTAGTCCAAAGTCTTCTCAGTTTCTCCTTTGGATTATGTTTTTCTTCGATCTTATTATTTTTCCTTTATTCTTGGGAACATTGTCTGGTAGCTCCTCGGGGGAGTAGATTCTTCTACTTCTGATCCTGCCCCCCAATGTTGGCTATGCTGGAGATATCCTCACTAATGGGCAGTGTTTTTGCATATCTCCATGATGCGGCCTTATCCGAGGCGTGAACAAATGTAGTGGCATCCTTGCCCCCTCTTCCTTATTAACTTGGATACCCAACAGTTGAGGCTTATTATCCTCCTTAGGCGGATCAACCGTTGGAGAGAACTTGACGACGAAAGGTTTGCTCTTCATCTTACTTCGATTCGTGGAAAACACATCGACTAATCCTTCCTTTTGATTATCTTATTTTTATTAAAGTGAGAATGAATGCAATTTTTGAATGCAATTCATGAATGCAATAGACGGTTGAGATGATGAAAACAAACAATTTTATTTTTTTCATCTAGACAGTGTACATTCCTCAATGCAATGTTTCGAAGTACATTTTTTATTATTTTTTAAAAGCGGAAAGCCTAAAGGAAACCATAAGCGGGTTTGAAATTTCTATGCATTTTCTTTTTGACTTCCCGTGCATGGCATGCGAATGCCCTAATCCTCTTTTCATGGTATTGAGGAATGTCCACTTCTTCGACTGTTTATTGTTAGATGCATGTTATGAGGATGAAGCTTGGTGGATGCATGTATGCAAGTGTTTGTTTTTTCCTAAACATTATCATGTTTTATTTTCTAACATGATGTATGATAGTGTTTGGAATTTTTGTGTTTTGTATGCGGATGAGGGCATGAAGAATACCAGCCGCTTTCTAGAATGCAAAAAGATTTTTATTGAATGATTTATGAGATGGATATTCCTTAAGACAACGGCTTAGGTATACTCCTTAAAGCTTACGCTTTGTGGGGTATCCTACCCACCTCGGTGTAATGGTTCATTCCCCATCACAGATTTGACAAGTATAATGGCAATCACCATCACACCTTAGTACACTTGTCCCTTCCTTGTCGCGAAGGTCACAAATGTGCTCGGGGCCTCTTTCGCCATTGTCTTAGGGATATCTAGTGCTCCCTAAAATGAATGTATTTATGCATGCACTAGTACAAAAGGGCGATAGATGTTCAAAGTGCGATAACTTTTGACTGAGATGTCCGATTTGGATGCACAGCATATCAAAACGAAGAGAAAAAGGTGAGGAATGAGGTTGCAAATCCCGTAGGGGATTTGGCCTAATAATTTTTCAAAAAAACGCCTCTAAGACCCATTTTTTAGGGGTTTATTAAAATGATGCGTATGCATACTTTCCTTACACACTTGTTTTTTCTCTTGTTTTTTCCACTTATGACATGATGCAATATGAATGATACGACTTTGTCAAAATTTATTTATGTTTTGATTTTGTTATTATTATTTTATTTATTTTGGATTTATATTTTTTTTTAGCCTTTTATCTCTTCTGTCGGAACTACGTGGCTACTTAGCTTGCAAAGAACCTGAAACCAGGCTAGCTAAAAGGCAGACTGTCCGAGATAAAATGTGGCTTTATGCGAAAGAAATATTTAGCGTCCCTTATCTCTTCTGTCGGAACTGCGTGGCTACTTAGCTTACAAAGAACCTGAAACCAGGCTAGCTAAAAGGCAGACTGTCCGAGATAAGGGCGTTTATTGCGAAAATATTTTTTTGTGATTTTTCTTCTGTTGTTTGGTTATGCTATGCAACAAACATATGCACACACAATTCGATCATCCACGAACAGGCGAGAATTCGTTTTTAATCATGAGGTAGGGTTTTCCTGCAGAAAAGTGCATTGGCGAGGGTAGGTTCTAACTGTTCTCACCAGGCTAAGGCCCCCAAGGTGCCCCATTATAGGGTCCCCACTCTCCAGCCGTCCGACTATGCTTAGCACTAAGGTCGTAGTCAGTCTTGTTGCCAAAAGAGGAAGGTTATCACCTTGAGTGGTGGTTTCCGATCACACTGGTGGGCTCAAGGCCCTCACTACAGCGAACCGTACCTGCCACCCACTCCCTATGGTTTTCTCACTTGCCCCCGGGTATAGAGGGAACTGTAGTGTGCAAGGGATTGTGTATAGTTTGTATATCAATCAATTTGCGTAAGTATAAACAAACAACAGTTTATTAAAGCCAAACAGTAAAACATGTTATAATACAAGTTAAGGGCAAAAAACGTTATTTTCTTAGGTTATTTATTTTTAAGCCGGCCCATCACTAAATGGGATCAACTCTCGAGGCTTCCCCAGTGGAGTCGCCATCTGTCGCCGCCGTCTGAAAGAGAGAGGCGGTCGGAGCGACGCGATGGTTTTTCGACCCTTTTTGATTTTCGCGTTTTATGGGTGGTTACAACGCCTTTAGGTTGTCCGATAACCGGGCTAACCTAGGGGCGAGGTTTTCGAAAGGTGTCATTGGGTTGTCCGATAACCGGGCTAACCCAAGGACTTATTTATTTTGGGTTCTATGGAGTCGCCACCGACGTTTTTACCGGAAACATCGGAAAAGGTTTTTGAAAGGCGTTGGTTTTCGAAAACCAACTTTGGTCATTAGAACCAGAGTTGGGTAAGGGAGTTAGTTACGTGTAAAGGGAGTATTAGTCCCTTTACGATGCTCCTTTCGGGTTCCCTATGACAGGCCAGCTTTTATTGTTAATAAATAAACCGGAAAATATGCTTTTGCCCTTTTTATTATGCGGAATTTAAAGTGATGACTACATGGCCCTAATCTATTGCATAATTTAAATTAAAGCAATAAAAGTAGAGGGGGAGAAATTAAACCTCCGAAGCAAGCTTTATTTTATATTTCTTTAAAATAAATGGGTGCTTTTTGGCAGCCCTTCACTCTACAAGACGCCGAAAACTCTTCTGGACGCTGAAAAAAGCTCTCAAAGACACTCAGAAACTCTGGAAATGCGTCGGAGGGATTCTAGAGAGAAGTTTTTAGAGAGAAGGCAGAACTAAAGCTGTGTTGTGTGGAAATGAGGGGGGGAGGACCCCTATTTATAGGTTTTCGCGCTGTCAGGTGGCGAGACCGCCGGTCTCGTCTGACAGGGTCGAGACCGCCGTCTCGTCCAACGAGACCGCCGTCTCGACCTGTCAATGCGGCGAGACCTCCGTCTGGAGTAACGAGACCGCCGTCTCATCCTTCGCAGGTGGCGAGACCACCGTCTCGTCAAGCGAGACGGCGGTCTCGCCACTTGCATGAGGCGAGACGGCGGTCTGGGAATTCCAGAGGGCGGTCTCGTCCCAACAAAGCGAGAAAACTTATTTTTTGTATAGAAACTCCCTCCTATCCTAGTATGGGGCCTAATAGTCTCTCCTAATGGCTTGTTAGGCTTCATCCATCTTCAAATAGGAGGTCTTCTGGTCTTTATTTGGAGGCCGGGCAAGATTTGGGGTCTACATTTATGAAATAACTGGCCTATCATAGGGAACCCGTAAGGGGCGTCATAGGGAGGCTGATACCTTCCCTACACATAACTAACTCCCTTACCCAACTCTGGTTATAATGGCCAAAGTTGGTTTTCTTAAAAACCAACGCCTTCTTTTTTCCTTGTCGCTGCCGTCAAAATGAGGGCGGTCGGAGCGACGCAATGGTTTTCGACTTCCTTTGATTTTCGCGTTTTTTATTGGTTGTTACAACGCCTTTAGGTTGTCCGATAACCGGTCTGAACCTAGGGGCGAGGTTTTAGAAAGGGTGCTCTTGGATTGTCCGATAACCGGGCTAATCCAAGAGCTAGTTTTTGAGGGTTCTCTGGGGTCGCCACCGATGTTTTTACTGGAAACATCGGAAAAGGGGTTTAAAAGGCATTGATTTTCGAAAAACCAACTTTGGTCGTTAGAACCAGAGTTGGGTAAGGGAGTTAGTTACGCGTAAAGGAAGTGTTAGTTCCTTTACGACGCCCCTTTCGGGTTCCCTATGATAGGCCAGCTATTTTGTTAATAAATAAACCAGAAAAATACGTTTTTGCCCTTTTATTTTGCGAAATTTAAAGATTACGACTACATGGCCCTAATGTCTATTGCGTAATTTAAACAATGCAGTAAAAGATAGAGGGAGAAAGTAGGAACCTCCGAAGCTAGCTTTCTATTAATTCCTTTTGTAAATAGGGTGCTTTGTGGCAGCCCTTCACTCTACACAGTGCTGGAACCTCTCAAAAAACGCTCTAAAAAACTCTAAAGACACTCAGAAGCTCCGGAAATGCGTCGGAGGGATTCTAGAGAGAGAAACTATTGATGTGACTAGAGAGAGAGTGAGAAAGCTGTGTGAAATGAGGGGAAGGGAGGCCCTATTTATAGGGATTCGCGCCTGTCAGGTCGAGACGGCCGTCTCGACATTCCAGATGGTCGTCTCGCCTTGCAGGAATGGCGAGACGGCGGTCTCGCCAAACGAGACGGCGGTCTCGCCAAACGAGACGGCAGTCTCGCCTTTCGCAGGTGGTGAGACGGCGGTCTCGCCAAACGAGACGACGGTCTCGCCACTTGTGCAAGGCGAGACGGCGGTCTCGACCCCAAAAGGCGAAAATCCTTATTTTTGTGCCAAAAAATCCCTCCTATCCTAGTATGGGGCCTAATAGTCTCTCCTAGTGGCTTCTTAGGCTTCGTCCATCTTCGAAAAGGAGGTCTTCTGATCTTTATTGTGAGACCGGGCAAGATTTGGGGTCTATAGCTGCCCCCCCTTTACCTGACTAGTCGGCTGTTGGCTTGTTGTGCCAGACAGATCGACAGGAAGGTAAAGGAGTTGACCCTTTTGCCCGGTGTAGACCCCTAATTTTGCTCGGTCTCTCAATAAAGGCTAAAGAGACTTCCTACAACAAGATAAAGCTCGCCTGGCATCTCAATAAAGCCCAAGAAGAGTTCCTATATGAAGATAAAGCTTTAACGGGCGTTCATCGGCATCAACCGACGTCCGAATAAAGAAAGGAAACCTTCCCAATGGTCCCAAAACACAAAAACTGGCCAAAACAGGTCGAGACCACCGTCCCAAAGTCGAGACGGCCATCCCAACCTTCCCTAGCCAAGTGGGACGGCCGTCCCAAGTGAGACTGCCAGTCCCAGCTTTCAGGGGGTCCCAGCATGTGTAAAAGATGCAGTTGGGACGGCCGTCCCAACCCAGAGGGGCGTCTCAAATGGTCAGGCAGCGAAAAACTATAAATAGGAGGCTCATTTGCCACTGTTACACACACCAGACAACTCCCAGTACTTGTCTATTCTCTTCCCTCTTCGAATGAACTCTCTGATTTCCTTCATAAGGTAACAATCAGTTAAGGAATCATATTCCAGCATTCGATTCTTCTGTAAAATTTTGTAGAGTCAGTGTTGTATTCGGAGAGGAGAGTCTTTGTAGAGCGGGGGATTGCCAAAACGCATCCTCATAGTCAAAAGATTCGCAAAACAAAGCTTGCTACGGAGGTTCTTTTCAATTCTCTTCTCTTTTATTTATTGCTTTCTGTATGCAATATAAACTAAAATCATGTAGTTAGCCATTTTTAATATTATGCAATAAAATAGGGTAATCGCATAATTTCTTGTAATCTTTACTTAAATGAATTAATCCGTCATAGGGAACCCGAAAGGGGCGTTGTGGGGGTGCTAACACCTTCCCCACACGTAACTAACTCCCTTACCTAACTTTGGTTATGATGGCCAAGTTTGGTTTTTATTAAAATCAACACCTTTTTATCCTTTTCCAATGTTTACGGTCAAAACATTGGTGGCGACTCCAAAAGAACTCTTTTTTCGAAAACCTTGCTTTTATTAGAGGATAGTTTAGATGTTGCACTTCACTACTATATGTATGGGGCATCACTCACTTCTACGCTTCAAGCTACATGGGCATATTCCCTGATCCTTTAAGAAGTTTTGCAAAAATTCCTCTTCAGCACCGTCAAGCTTTAGAATGGAAAACCGAGTTAGAAAATTGGAACATAGAGCATGTATCATGGGTTTGCCCTTGGTTCTGACCCGATTATATTCTTGTACGATGCAGAGATTACCTGAGCATACCACTACTAGGCCTCAGGGGTTGTATAGCTTACTCTCCTAAGATAGCTATGAGACAACTCATGAGAACCCAGACTGTGCCAACTCAAGAAGAGCTCAGAGGGCTGAGTCTATGCCATTACTCCTATAGCTTTGCAGAAGTATCCGCTATCCGGAAAGCATGGGAAAGACTAGTCTATATAGGGGATAAAGAACTTGGAAAGGTTCAGGTGTCTACGTCCCATGAATATGAAGAATGGAGAAAAAGTAGAAGGATACCCCAACCATCTGCTACATTCACGACAACATTAGTCAATGAAGAGCTACAATTGCAGGTCAATGCCTTAAATAAAAGGGTAGAAATCATGGAAGCTCAACTGAGGGCCTTCAAAGAAAAAGAGCAAGAAGCAACCCTTACAATAGATGGTCTAAAAAGGCAATGTAAAAAGAAGGACCATGAAATAGAGCGCCTTAAGAATGATTGTGTTGATCATCAAGAAGAGACTAAACAAGCACTGAAAATTCCAAGGCTTGAACAAGATAGTCTATTCCGGGACATGAGTGACGAAATAGCACATCTTGAGAGTGCGCTTGCAGAACAGGCAAAAACGATCAAGTTAATACAGGATGACCTAGCAGAAACTCGGTCAGAAGCACAAAAGTGGTGGAAACCGCTGAAAAATACAGAGAAGACCTAGAGGAGCTACATGATAAAGAAAGAGATGGATTAGCTCAGTATGGTCAATTACTTCATCAAAGAGACCAAGTAATAGAGAGGTCTGACCAACAACATGTCTTGATCGTTCATCAAGAAGAAAAGATAAAAAAGGCTCGTCGATATAGTGAAGATATGAGCCAGGCGGTACATGAGCAAATCAAGACGCTCAGAAATCATGTGAGAACAGCTGAAGATAAATTACGAAGAAAGCCTAATTTACTTGTAGGATTCTTCAAGCTTCTCCGTTTTTGTCAACACTTGCTTCAAAGCATTGTATAGAAGGATAAACACTTTCTAGTTGAAATAAAAAGTTTTTTTTCCTTAAACTGTCTATTGCATTCATAAGTTGCATACATTCATACATCCCTCCTCATTTTAATAACAAAGATAATAAAAAGGAAGGATTAATTGATGTGCTTTCCGTAAATCAGAATAAATGGAAAAGAAGCCTTTCGTCATCAAAATCTCTACAACGGTCGATAGACCCAAAGATGATAATAAACAAGCACCATTGGTTATTCCAATCGATAAAAGGGAAGAGGCAATAACGCCTGTACGTTTATTCATGTCTTGTCCTTTCCCTTATTCATCAAATAAAGCTGCACCTTGGAGATATTCAGAAGAATCATCACAAGATATCTCCAACATAGCCGGTATTGGGGGCATGACGAGAAGCGGAAGAATATATTCCCCCAAGGAATTACAAGATAACATTCCTAAAGATAAGGCAAAAGATAAAGCCGAAGAGGAAAAAGAATCCAAGGAGGAGACAGATGAGTTACTCCAGTACATAAGGCAAAGCGAGTACTCCATCATCGATCAACTCAATCGCACTCCTGCAAAGATAACCTTGTTATCACTCATAACGAGTTCGGAATCGCATCAAAATGCACTGTTAAAGGTTTTGAATGAATCATTCGTCCCGCATGCAATATCCCAGGAAAAATTTGAAGGAATTATTGGTAACATTATAGCCAATAATCATCTTACCTTCACAAATGAAGAACTCCCTTTAGAAGGGTCAAATCACAACAAGCCCTTGCATATTTACGTCAAATGCAAGGAATATCTCATTTCAAAGTTACGGTGGATAATGGGTCATCCTTAAACGTCATGCCTAAAGGCACACTTGACAAGATAACAGTGCAAGGAACCCACATGCGCCCGAGTTCGAGCCTTTGATGGATCAAGACGTGAAGTAGTAGGAGAAATTAGTCTACCAATTCAAATTGGCCCTACTATCTTTAACATAGACTTCCACGTGATGGATATCACGCCGGCGTATAGTTGTCTCCTTGGTAGACCTTGGATTCATAGCGCTAAGGCAATACCTTCAACGCTCCACCAGAAAGTCAAGTCTGTGACAAATGATAAACTCGTCACAGTTCAAGCTGAAGAAGACTTTCTAATTAGCAAACCGTCTGTCCAACCATATGTGGATGCGGCTGAAGAAGCTCTTGAAACATCTTTTCAAGCGCTCGAAATTGCCAACATAGAAAGACTTCCTAGTAATACAAAGGTGGCCCATATGATGAAAAGATATGGATATCGCCCAGGACAGGGGCTCGGAAAGAATACTCAAGGAATAAAAGAGCCACCGGAGTTCAAAGATAATCCTTTAAAATATGGTTTAGGGTACGACCCCACAAAAGATCAAACCATACGGAAAACAGGGAAGTCTTATCCCTCAAAGACGATATTCCGAAAAGGAGGGATATTAGCGCAAAGGGTAGCGTTAGTCATTAGGTGTCCTTCTTCCAATTCTAAAGGATGTAAACCTAGTGACTATTAGAGATCACTCCTCGGGGTATGCCCGGACCTCAAGCATTTCTAGGGCACACATTTCCCCAAAATTACAAAAGAATGTTATTCTTACTATCTGCTTCTTTTCTTGCTAAATATGTCTATACCCCATTTTTAATAAACAAGGTTTAGATAGACGTTTTGTTCCAAATGCGTCAGAACAATCAAAGCGTCATAAAGCAAGTCAAATATGATTGATTAACTAGAAACACGGATAAAATTTATCTCGACAAAATCAAGTTTCAACAATGTTATGCAAAAAAAATACATATATAAAAAAAAGGAGAGCCCCTCAAGGCCAAAGGCCAAGACAAGAAAATAAAAGGGCAAAATACCCGGCAGGAAACCCACAAAAGGGGGCTGCGCAAAAGATAGGGTAAACCCGGCGGGAGACCCGAACAATAATAAAGGGTAACCTGGGCAAAAATTAGGGTTATCAAAGTCCGCTAGGTATTCCTAAAAAATAAATATAAAAGGGAAACCTAGACAAAAGTTAGGACATAAGCATAACATCCTAGGCTGAAAACCTGAAAGGGAAAGCTAGGAAAGCTAATCGATCACAAAAAGGCGCCACAAATCAGTAAAGCAAAGACGCCACATCATAAGAACGAAACGTTTACCTAAACTAGCCTAAACACAAACCAACCCTGGCTAGCCATTCTTACAGAAACCCCTATTACAAAAATATATCCCTCTAAAACACAAAGCCCTTGTTGTAAATCCTTTTCTTTCTCTTCTCTTGACCATTTCACTATAAAGCATTCAAGTAATAAGGGGAATGTGGAAATGTAGTGATCAATAGGAAGGTTGAAATCCCTAAGGAAAGGAATGGGGGGCATTGATATGGCAGTTACCCTATGAACAACAGATTGCTCTTCGGCTATAGCAAGAAAAAGTCTAAGACGGCAAATTAGGTACAGCCAAGATTGTTAATCAGAAGAAACATGATGACAGAAAGGTACAACACCAAGAATGCGCCCGAAGTCAAAGCACATCAGTTAAAACTTTCGAAATATTAACTGAAATAGATCATAGGATGCATATCATGAAACATTACATGCATTAAAACATCAATGAATGAAGTCCTATCCCTTTTTTTCAACAAAAAAAATCAAAAAATCCACTCAAGAAGCTCGAGATGGCCGTCCCAAAGTCGAGACGGTCATCCCAAGTCCCCATTTTCAGTTGAGACGCGCGTCCCAGGTGGGACGACCGTCTCACTTGTCAGTTGATGGCCCATGAAGGAAAATTTCAATTGGGACGGCCGTCCCAAACTTCCTGGCGTCCCCTATATGTGTTGTGCGCGGATTTGGCCTTTGGTACCCCATTCTAAGCATTCTACCTTGCTTCTCTTCCCTTTTTACACACTTCTAGCATTCTTAAGTGAGTACTACATACAATGGAGCATGGAGAAGCCTCATCTAGGAGAAAACGCACTAGAAACCCTGCTAGAGGAACTCCTACTAGTAGCGCTCTACTAGCAGAATCACATCAACAGCGGCTGGCAAATATCTAGCAATTTTCCTGGCATCCCACACTGAGGTTGGATTTTGAAATCCTAACTACATTTGGTTGGGATCAAGATGTCAGAAGGTTCATCCACAACATAGGATGGGACTTTCTGCTCCGTGAGCCACCTACTCGGATCCACCGCACTGCTACGTTTGAATTTCTTGCCTCTGTCAACATGGTGGAAATGCCGTCTGCAATTCCCGGAGTTCCACCGACTCAAGTCGTCTCCTACTGGATGGACGGAGCCTACCGGACCACTGTTTTGGATGACTTTAATGTCATAATGGGTTTCTACCAACGAGCAGATACAAGAACGCCAAAATATCGGTCTGCATATCTGGAAAAACCTGTTGCTCTCACCACCACTAGCATGTGGAGAGAAATCACTGGAGCTCACACTCTGCCGTCAAACCTGAAGGGCGCAGCTTTCTCTCCTCTGCTCCGCATATGCCATAAATTGCTAGTTGGGACTATACACAGCCGAAAGGAGAGCCAAGGGAAGGTAATCCTGGCTGACCTTTTCATTGTTTACTGTATGCATCAAAGGCTGCGATGCAACCCAGGATACGCCTTCCTGAAAGTCGTAAAAGATTACGGAACCCGCGGCTCAGCAAGAGCCATCATGGTAGCTCCCTTCCTCACCCCTTTAGCTGAATATTGGGGATGCACTGATGGGGAAGACCTCCCAGCTAGCCTCCAGCTAGAGCCGATTAGCGGAGGAATGCTGGTTCATATGAACATCCTCAGTCAACAGGGATCAGGGTTTATCTTAAACCCCATAATCTCGATTTCGCTGGATATGCGCGATTTCGACATGCCTCAGGACATCCCTGCGACTTCAGAATCGCAGCAGCAGTCATATGATCCAGATTTCGCCGGCTTGTACCGATGGATAGATGACGAGCACGCCTATATGGAAGGAGAGTTCCAGTTCATACGGCAGCAGTTCAATCAGCTGACCATGAGGCAAGACAGGACGGACCGACGAGATAGAGAATTTGGTCCGAGACCAAGGCAAGGTTCCAGCGTCGCTTGCTCCGTCGCATCCCTTCACCGGCACCATCCGCCCATTCCGGTCCGAGGCGAGATGATTAGGAGATAGTTTCCTTTTAAATATTTTCTAGTAGCTTGAAAATATTTGAATGTATCACAAAAAAAGAGAAGTAATAAATAAACATTGTTATTTACGTTTACATTTCAAAAGCCCACGTGTACAAAACTTATAAAATAAAAGGCACACGTGACATATTAAAAAGCCAGATTTCAAATAACTGGCGATAAAGATCAAAATCGCGAAAGAAAAAGGCGAAATCAAAACCATTTCAGCAGAATAAAGAGCTTCAAGGAAACTAGCTCTAACCTTCTATCCCAATAAAAGAAGGTGCACCGAGGAAAAGGCCAACGGAAAGGCTTGATGATCCCCAAGCGGATCCTTGCCTACTCCGGAGGAAAAACAAAAATTACTCCACGACTCAGCATCATCATCACATGAGTCGTCAACCACGATCATTTGAAGCCTCAATCAACATCCTTCCATCTAAAAGAAGGAAGCCATCAACGTAGAAAAGCCAACGGAAAGGCTTGATCATCCCCAAGAGGATCCTTGCTTACTCCAGAGGCAAGACAAAAAGATTACCTCACGACTCAGCTTCATCGCCACATGAGTCATCGAGCACACTTATCGAGAATCTCCGCTTCATTCCCCAAAGGAGAATAAGGACTACATAAGAGTCCCTCAAAGAAAATACGGAGACAAATCCTCCATATCACCAGGGGGCAACAAAAAGAAAGAAAAGAAAAACTTTCATTCCCCAATAGAGGCATGAAAAAGGCAGAATAAAAATCTCCAAGTAGAGTATATCCAGAAAATCTACAAAAAGAGGAAAACAAAAATTTCCATCTTCCAGCTCAAATAAGAGCTTCACAAAGCCAGGAGCCAGGACTCCATCATCAAATTTGGATCCCCAGGAAACCGACGAGACTCCTCGGTGAATCCCAAAAAAAGAGAAAAGAAGAAAATTTCTTCATTATGCTCAATAAAGAGCTTCACAAAAGTCAGGAGCCAAGACTCCATCATAAAAAAAAAAATCAATCAAATCAAGGATTAGATCCCCCAAGAAAAGAAAAATTCCCCAGGGATCACCAAAAAGAAAAGAGAAAAAGATATATCTTTTCATCCAAAAAAAAAAGCCAATGTGCATAAAAAGGCGCACATATGCAAAAACCAACTCGCGAAAAAGAAATTCAAATCACGAGGAAAAGATAAAAACCCATTCCCCAGCAGGAATAAGAGCATAGGCAAAGCCGGCTCAAACAACAGCGTCCAATAAGGAGTCAAAAACTCCATTCCTCCCTAGGGGAAATTCAAAATAGATCCCCATAAAACAACCAAATCCCTGGTGGATCACCAAAAAGAAAAATCCCAGCGAGCCTACCAGACAAAAGGCAAAATACAAATTCATATCCTCGGGGAGTTAATCGATTATAACACCCAATATGAATATCCCCAGTGAAAGGCAAAACCTTCACTCCCAAGAATGCCTATGCCTACTCAAAGGCAAGCAAAGAGCCGATATCCCCAAGAAATGGGAAATCAACCTTTGCAAGAGGCAATACAAGCACAAAGCTTTCAAAAAAGCATCTGCCTACTCAGAGGCATTATCAAGAACAAATATCCTCAAGTAGAATATCAGCTTATTCAGAGGCAAAAAAATAACAAGTAAAAAAGCCTTCACCATTATTGAAGCATCTGCCTAATCAAGAGCCACAACCAACAAAAATCAACAAATCCCCAGTGGATTCCCGCCTAAATAAGAGGCAACCAACAAAGAATCCCCGGCAAGACCGGATGGCTAAACAGAAAAGCCAAAAATCAGAAATCCCCGGCAAAGCCGGATGGCTAAACGAAAAAGCCAAAAACAAGAATCCCCGGTAAAACCGGATGACTAACAGAAAAGTCAAAAAGTCAAATCAAATATTCCCCACGGAATGCGCACATGAACAGAAACAATAAGTCGCCAGCACATCTCCAAAACCAGATGATCACAGGATTGACTATCTGTCGCCGCCGTCAAAAACGAGGCGGTCGGAGCGACGCGATGGTTTTATCGACCCTCTTGTTTTCGCGTTTTTATTGGTGGTTACAACGTCCTTAGGTTGTCCGATAACCGGGCTAACCTAAAGACGAGGTTTTCGAAAGGTGTCCTTGAGTTGTCCGACAACCGGGCTAACCCAAGGATTTATTTATTTTGGGTTCTATGGAGTCGCCACCGATATTTTTACCATAAACATCGGAAAAGGGGTTTTAAAAAGGCGTTGGTTTTCGAAAACCAACTTTGGTCATTAGAACCAGAGTTGGGTAAGGGAGTTGGTTACGTGCAAAGGGAGTATTAGTCCCTTTGCGACGCCCCTTTCGGGTTCCCTATGATAGGCCGGCTTATTTTTATTGATAAACTAGAAAAACGCACTTTTGCCCTTTTTATTCTGCGGAATTTAAAAGTATGACTACATGGCCCTAATGTCTACTGCATAATTTAAGATAAAAGCGGTAAAGGTGGAAAGAGAGTATTTGAACCTCCGAAGCACGCTTTTTATATTAATTCTCTGAAAAAATAGGGTGCTTTATGGCAGCCCTTCACTCTACAAGACGTCGGAAACCTCTCGAACGCCGAAAATCACTCTTGAAAACACTCAGAAACTCCGGAAATGCGTCGGAGGGATTCTAGAGAGAAGTTTTAGAGAGAAGGGAGAGCTATGCAGCTGTGGTGTGTGGAAATGAGGGGGGGAGAGCCCCTATTTATAGGTTTTCGCGCTGTCAGATGGCGAGACCGCCGGTCTCGTCTGACAGGGTCGAGACCGCCGTCTCGTCCAACGAGACCGCCGTCTCGTTCTTCACAGGAAACGAGGCCGGGGTCCGGGTGAACGAGACCGCCGTCTCGTTCTTCGTAGGAAACGAGGCCGGGTGCAGGTGAACGAGACCGCCGTCTCATTTTCGAGACCCCGGTGCGGGTGAGCGAGACCGCGGTCTCGTTTTCATAGGCAACGAGACCCGGTGCGGGTGAACGAGACCGCCGTCTCGCTTTCGTAGGTAACGAGACCCCGGTCTCGGTGAACGAGACCCTGGTCTCGGTGAACGAGACCCCGGTCTCGGTGAACGAGACCGCGGTCTCGTTTTCGTAGGCAACGAGACCCCGGTCTCGTTAGACGAGACGGCGGTCTCGCTTGCTACGCGAGGCGAAACGGCGATCTGGGTCATCCAGAAGGCGGTCTCGTCCCTCCGAGGCGAGAAAACTTATTTTTCGGCCCAAAAAAACCTTCCTATCTTGGTACAGGAGCCTAATAGTCTCTCCTAGTGGCTTGTTAGGCTTCATCCGTCTTCAAAATAGGGGATCTTCTGACTTTATTTGGAGCCCGGGCAAGATTTGGGGTCTACAGCTGCCCCCCCTTTACCTGACTAGTCGACTGTTGGCCTGTTGTGCCAGACAGATTGACAGGAAGGTAAAGGAGTTGACCCTCTTGCCCGGCTACCCTTCGGACTGCCGTCTTGTGGCGGATGATCCTCTGGGGAAATGTTGTGTTTGTGCACCTCTGGAATACTACTCCTGACGTAGCTGATCCCTTTGGTTGACACGTGGTAGAACCTCCGGATACTACTTCTGACGTAGCCGATCCTTCGGTTGATGGGTATAAACCCCCCATCAGGCTGGTACGGTCCGTTGTGTGGGACCGGATGGGTATGAACCCCCATCGGGGTGGTAATGGCGGCTTACGGTTCATGTGGCCCATGCGCCGGTTAGGCGCTTCTCGTGTGCTTGGTTGATAGGTATGAACCCCCTATCTGGTCGGTACGGTCCACTGCGTAGGGCCGGTGGTAGTGGCGGCTTCTTGCTCGGGTGGCTCATGCGCCGACTCTGCGGGGAATGATTTCGTGCTCGTGCACTTCCAGGATACTACTTCGACGTAGCCGATCCCTTCGATGGACACGTGGTGGAACGTCCGGATACTACTCCGACGTAGCCGATCCTTCGGTTGATGAGTATAAACCCCCATCGGCTGGTAGTTGCGATCGTTGTGCGGGACTCGGATGGGTACGAGCCCCCCATCGGGGCGGTACGGTCCGTTGTGCGGGACCGGATGGGTATGAACCCCCCATCGGGGTGGTAATGCGACTTGCGATCCGGCTCGAGCGCGGATCGGGCGCGGCTCCCGGAGAGTCTTGCTTGTGTAGATTTGATCGCTTTTCGATTTCTTGAATAGTCATCGGGCCATGCCGGGATTTTGTTGGTGATCAATCGGCCTTTGTCGATTGCTGGGGGTCCTTTGTTTTTGTTCTTTTGGTAGTGATCTTCCAATCCTGGCTGGTTGGTTGGATGGATCTTGGTTTTGTTTGGCTTTTGCTCGGTGGTCGAAACTTTATTGGTTGGTGCGATGGTTTAACCCTGCCTTTTTCTCGCGGTTTTAGGGTTTTGGCTTTTTCCTTGAGTGTGTGCCTTTTTCTTCTTTTTTTTTTTTTTTTTTTTTTTTTTAAGCTTCTCTTTTGCTATGCTGGCTTTTACGAGAGAGGCAAAGGGTCGGCAAAATCATACTTGGGATACCTTTGGTTGTTTTTCATGAATGCAAGCATAAGGCTGAATGCTTTCTACTTTCCTGTAGTATTTTGTTTGTTTTACTTTTGACAAAGTCATTTATTGTGCGACTATTTGTGTGTGGATGCTCTAAATGCAATTTTATTTGAGGACATTTAGAAAGTGACCGGTGCCTTCCTTCTTTTTGTTCTCTCGTGCTTTTTGTTTTAACCTTATCTTTTGCCTAGACCGCCCTTTGCGGGTTTTCGATCTAGCGGGCTTTTAATTCTTTCTTTTTACGAAAGCCTTATCTTTCGCCTAGACCGCCCTTTGCGGGTTTTCGATCTAGCGAGGCTATTACGTATTTTTCTTGGGGTGGCCCTAGTTGTTGATGTACGTCTTTTGCTTTTATGCTTTCTCGAATTGCTTGTTTTATGCATGCTCATATTTCGTTAATATAGAGGCATTTACGCAAGTAGGTAAAGAGAAAAAGACAATTTTATTGATGTAACCGAGATGGTTTGTTTTTACATGGGGGTTTTACAAAAGAATTTGTAAGCATGGGCTGGCCGGGGTTGGCTAAACTTGTATGAGGGTACCACAATCATGTACGTGATCTTTGTTTCCCCATTTCTCCGGTCCCTTCGGTTGAGATGCCGATCCGGAGTGAAGACTATGCGAAGTTTGTTTCTTCGTTGTGGAGGTATTACCTTAGTCGCCTTTGCGGTTTTCGGCTAAGGTAATCATTGCTCTCTCTTTTTTTTTTTTTTTTCTTTTTTTTTTTTTTTTGCACCTCTATTTTTTGCCTAGGACGTATCCTAGCGAGGTATATAAGCCCTATTTTTTGCCCAGGATGCTCTTTGCGAGTTTTCATCCTGACGGGTCATGAGCAATGCTTTTTTAGGCGTAGTATTTTTTTACCGCATCCGAGTTGATGGGATATCGGAGCTCTTCTCCATCCATGTTGGTGAGGATAAGGGCTCCTCACGAGAAGGCTCGCTTGACCACAAAGGGTCCTTCGTAGTTGGCTGCCCATTTCCCGATTTTGTCTTTACGGGCTGGGAGCGGTTTCTTTACTACTAGATCTCCTTCGTGGAAAGTGCGGGGATTGACCTTCTTGTCGTAGGCCTTCTTGATTTTCCGTTGATAAGCTTGCCCCGACATATGGCGTCCGAGTCGTTTTTCTTCTATTAGGTTCAAGCGATCATACTGGTTCTGGACCCATTCAGCTTACGTTAATTTGGCTTCCATGACGATTCGTAGGGAGGGTATTTCAACCTCTACTGGTAGTACGACCTCCATTCCATAAACGAGGGAAAAGGGAGTAGCCCCTGTGGAGGTCCGTCTTGATGTTCGTAGCAGCGTGTAGGGCAAAGGGAAGCATCTCATGCCAGTCCTTGTAAGTGACCACCATCTTACGGATAATTTTCTTGATATTTTTGTTGGCTGCCTCTACTTGCACCGTTCATCTTTGGTCGGTATGGAGAGGAATTGTGGTGTTGGATTTTGAAGTCTTGGCATAATTCCTCCATCATTTTATTGTTGAGGTTGGTCCCATTATCGGTAATGAGCTTATGAGGAATGTCGTACCAGACATATAATGTTTTTCTTGATGAAGGTGGTCACCACTTTCGGGTTACATGTGTATATGATGCTGCTTCAACCCACTTGGTGAAATAGTCGATTGCCACCAATATGAAGCGATGGCCATTAGATGCTTTGGGTTCGATGGGTCAGATGACATCCATGCCCCACATAGAAAATGGCCATGGTGTAGCCAGGTTCTTGA
Organism: Sphenostylis stenocarpa; assembly: GCA_963425845.1. Classification (NCBI taxonomy): domain Eukaryota; kingdom Viridiplantae; phylum Streptophyta; class Magnoliopsida; order Fabales; family Fabaceae; genus Sphenostylis; species Sphenostylis stenocarpa. Next base: position 38,059,353 of record OY731403.1, read on the forward strand.
GAGGCGCGGGCGGCACATGAATGTTATCGGCGTAAACTTGGCACTTATAACATTTCTTAGCGTATTGGTGACAATCGGCTTCCATCGTGGACCAATAGTACCACGCCACGAGGATTTTCTTTGTCATGACATGCCCTGGTGCGTGGGTTCCAAAAGTCCCCTTGTGGATTTCTTTTATCGGTGTTTGGGCTTCTTCTTGGTCCACACACCTTAAGAGAGTGGAATCGGGGCTCTTCTTGTAGAGGGTTCCTTCAATCAATGTGAACCCTATGGCCCTTTTGCGGATGGTTCGCTTATCATTGTCATTGATTCCCTCGGGGTATTCTCCCTTCATGAGGTACCGCTTAATGTCGTGGTACCGGGGTTTTGATCGCGCTTGTCATCTATCGCCATGCGAGAAGCTTGTTTATCATGCGGCTTGACTTGAATGATTGGCATCTCATGCTCCTGGTCCAGGGAAAACATGGATGATAGTGTGGCGAGGGCGTCGGCAATCGATTATCCTCCCTAGGGATGTACTTGGAAGGTGACATTTTCCATTCTCGCGACCAGCTCGTGGATGTACTCTAGATATGGGATCAATTTGGCGTTTCGGGTTTCCCATTCACCCTTAAGTTGATAGATAACGAGGGAAGAATCGCCGAATATTTTAAGTTTAGTGACCCCATGATCTAAAGCCGCTTGGATTCCTAGCGCGCATGCTTCGTATTCGGCCATGTTATTGGTACGATCGAAATTAAGCCTGGCCATTACGGGGATATGCTTCTTTTCGGGGATATCAAAATAGCTCCTACCCGGTGTCCAAGCATGTTGGAAGCCCCATCGAAGAACATGGTCCACATCTCTTCTTTGGTCTCTTCGTGGTTGATGTGCATAATGTGCTCATCAGGAAGTCATCCTGTAGAGATTGGTATTTATCTCGTGGATCCATGAGCTAGATAATCCGCTAGGGGACTTCCTTTAATAGCTTTTTGGGTGACGTGGACAATATCAAATTCGAGAGGAGAACTTGCCACCTAGCTATTCTTCCAGTCAAAATAGGCTTCTCGAAGAGGTATTTGATTGGGTCCATTTTAGAGACCAACCATGTTGTATGTCGAGCCATGTACTGTCATCGAGACGCTGAGTGACCCACACCAATGCGCAACATGTTTTTTCGAATAGTGTATAGCGGGTTTCATAGTCCGAGAATTTTTTGTCGAGATAATAAATGGCTCGTTCCTTTTTTCGGTTTCATCATGTTGGCCGAGCACGCATCCCATTGACTCTTCGAGGACTGACAAATATAGGATCGGAGGTCTCCCTTCAACGGGTGGTACCAATGCTTGGTGGATTGGTTAAACAAGCTTTGATTTTATCAAACGCCTGTTGGCATTCTTGGTTCCATACCGTTGGCTGATTCTTGCGCAACGGTTTAAAGATGGGGATACATTTATCAGATTAAGCGTGCGATGAAGCGGGCAATGTAGTTTATCCGGCCTAGAAACCCTCGACCTCCTTTTACGTGCTTGGTGGGGGCATTTCCAAAATTGCCTTCGTTTTGTCGGGGTCCACCTCGATTCCTTTTTCACTAACAATGAACCCTAGGAGTTTTCCTGACCAGTACTCCAAAAGTACATTTTGTCGGGTTTAGCTTAAGTTGACATTTCCGAAGTCGGTCAAAAAGTTTCGGAGATATTGAATGTGGTCCATTTCATTTCCGGACTTGGCTATCATGTCGTCCACATATACTTCTATTTCCTTGTGGATCATGTCGTGGAATAATGTGACCATAGCCCTTTGATAGGTTGCCCCGCATTCTTGAGTCCGAAAGGCATTACACGATAACAAAAAGTGCCCCATGGTGTAATGAAGGAGGTTTTTTCTCTATCCTCCACGGCCGGTTTGATTTGGTTGTACCCCACGTACCCATCCATGAAGGAATACAACGTGTTAGTAGCGGTATGGTCCACTAGCGTGTCTATATGTGGTAGGGGAAAGTCGTCCTTTGGACTTGCTCGATTAAGGTCCCTATAATCCACACGAGACCACGACCTTCCGGTCTTTTTGATGACGGGTACTATGTTGGCCAACCATTACGGGTACTTGGAAACTACCGGAAAATTGGCATCCAAGCTGTCTTTGCACCTCCTCCTTTATCATTAGGGACCGGTCGGGTTTAATTCTCCCGAGCTTTTGTTTTACAGGTCGAAACCCCTCTTTTAGTGGCAATCTGTGTTCCATTATGCTTGTGTCCAGCCCGGCATGTCGTGATATGACCGAGCGAATACATCCATATATTCTTTTAGGAGCAGTATTAATACCTTCTTCGTACTATTCTCCATTCGGGTGCCGATGTTCACCTTTTTATCCTCATCCTCTTTTCCCAAATTGACAGTTTCTATTTCCTCTTGATGCGGTTGTATGATGCGTGTTTCTTTTTCCAGCATCCTTTGCATATCCGGAGAAATGGTCTCCTGCTCACTGTCAGACTCAGTCCATTCGTCTTCCGTTTCCGGAGTCCATGAGGATTCATCAATCATAGACATGATGCGTTTTAGGTTCTGTTTTAGTCATAAATTTTATTATTCAATTTATTTCTGAAGGAATAATAAATGTAAGAGAGAAAAGAATGAATGGAATGAATGTTGACGAAAAATGCCTCGTATATTAAAGAAAATGATGTTATTTACAAGCCCTTTTGATCAAAATTCCTGCGGCCACGGGCGGGGACCGCAGGAGATATAGAGAAAGCTTTAAAAAAAACCCTAGGGCCGGTCCTCCCAATCCTCCCTCTTCGCTACTCTGGCTTCGACAGCGGTTTATCATCGGTGCTAGAAGCATAGGTGTCAAAAGTAATCCACCCGGCATCGATTAACTCTTGAACCCGATACTTAAGGGTCAAGCAGTTTTCTGTAGAGTGACCGGGTGTGCCCGAATGGTAAGCGCATTTTTCGTTCGGCTTATACCATTCGGGGTAGGGAGGCTCCAATTGCTTCTTGGGAGGAGCGCGGGTCGGGAGCTTAGCCTCCAACGGCTGAGGCGACGGCGGCCGTAGGAAGTGGTGATAGGAGTGAACTTCCTCTCTTTCTTGCGGGGCTGCTTGGGCGTTTGTGGGGTAGAAGAAGGAGTGGCAAAGTTGATTGTGTGCACGGATTCGTCCTTCTTCTTGCCAGCGGGCTTCCTGAAGGAGACACCAGCTTGGGAAGACTGTGCGATCTTCCCGCTTCTTAATCCTTGCTCCACCCTCTCGCCTACAGTGACTATATCCGAGAAGAGGTTGGAGGTACGGCTATTGCCTTGTCGTAGTACGCTCCAGTCAATGAGTCGATGAACATAGCCACTTGTCTCCTTGTCCGTCAAAGGAGGCTCTATCCGGGCTGCCATTTCCCTCCACCTTTGGGCATACGCTTTAAAGGGCTCGTCGCTCCTTTTGCTCGGAGCTCGAGATCGACCTATCGGGGGTCGGATCGATGTTGTAACGTTAGCGACGGAGAAAAGCGTCCGCCAGCTGCTTCCGGTTTTGGACCTGCCCTCTCTCCAATTGCATGTACCGGTTGAGAGCTGTATCCGCGAGACTCTCCGAAAGCAATGGATCGGGAGTTTCTCGTTGTCGGCATGGGCGGCCATCTTACGGCAATACATCGTAAGATGGTTCTTGGAGCGAGTCAGCCGGCGTACTTGGGGAAGTCCGGGATCTTGAATTTGGGAGGGAAGCGGATGTCTTTCACGAGGCACATATCGGCCACCTCCTTGACGTCGAAGTTATGTCCTTCGACCGCCTTCGGCCTCTCCTCCGGGGCGGAGAGTTGTTGTTTGGATACTTCGGGGTAAGGATACGTGCGGTCTTGGCATCCTTCCCGCCGAAGAAGTATTCTTCTTCTTCTTCCTCTTCGTGATGGGAAGGGGCATTTTCCGCTTGGCCCTCGGCGCCCTTGCTACGGCCTTGGCGTATAACCTCCATTAGTTGAGCTACTCGCTCTCGGAGGGTATTAACTTCGCAGTGAGCTTCCGGTTTTGCTCCTCTAGATTTTCCATTGCCTTAGCCTTTTGCGCACGAGTACGAGTAGGAAAAGGACCGACCACTTTCTAGAATGTCCGAAAAAGTTTTATTAATGCATGTTAAGTGCTTAAACTAACATGGGATATGCTTATGCATGAGAGTTCTTTATTTAAATGATGCTTGAATGCACTCCCATTTTTATTTTCCCTCTTTGGTTTTTCTTTACTCATGATATGATGTAGTATGGATGTTTTGACTTTGTCAAGAGTTGTTTCGTTTATTTTTGGATTTTATTTTTATTTTGAAATTTTTTTATTTTATAGCCTTTTATCTCTTCTCGTCGGAACTACGTGGCTACTTAGCTTGCAAAGAACTCGAAACTAGGCTAGCTAAAAGGCAGACTGTCCGAGATAAAAATATGGCTTTATGCAAAAGAAATATTTATCGTCCCTTATCTCTTCCGTCGGAACTGCGTGGCTACTTAGCTTACAAAGAACCCGAAACCAGAGCTAGCTAAAAGGCGGATCGTCAGAGATAAGGGTGTTTATTTGTAAAATATTTTTGCGATTTTGTTCTGTTGTTTGTTTATGCTATGCAACATACAAATGCAACAAACATATGCACACACAATTCGATCATCCCCGAACAGGCGAGATTCCGTTTTTATCACGAGGTAGGGTTTTCCTGCAGAAAAGTGCATTGGTTTAGGGTAGGTTCTAACTGTTCTCACCGGGCTAAGGCCCCCAAGGTGCCCCCATTATAGGGTCCCCACTCTCCAGTACGTCCGACCATGCTCAACACTAAGGTCGGAGTCGGTCTTGTTGCCAAAAGAGGAAGGTTATCACCTTGAGTGGTGGTTTCCGATCACACCGGTGGGCACAAGGCCCTAACTGCAGCGAACCGTACCTGCCACCCACTCCCTATGGTTATCTCTCTTGCCCCCGGGTATAGGGGGAACTGTTGTGTGCAAGGGATTGTGTGCAATTTATATATCAAGCAATTGCGTAAGTATAATCAAACAACAGTTTATTGAAAGCCAAACAATAAAGCATGTTATAATACAAGTTAAGGGCAAAAGCGTTATTTTCTTGGTTTATTTATTGTTTAAGCCGGCCCATCACTAAATGGGATTAACTCTCTAGGCTTCCCCAGTGGAGTCGCCATCTGTCACCGCCGTCAAAAACGAGGCGGTCGGAGCGACGCGATGGCTTTATCGACCCTCTTGTTTTCGCGTTTTTATTGGTGGTTACAACGTCCTTAGGTTGTCCGATAACCGGGCTAACCTAAAGACGAGGTTTTCGAAAGGTGTCCTTGAGTTGTCCGACAACCGGGCTAACCCAAGGATTTATTTATTTTGGGTTCTATGGAGTCGCCACCGATATTTTTACCATAAACATCGGAAAAGGGGTTTTAAAAAGGCGTTGGTTTTCGAAAACCAACTTTGGTCATTAGAACCGAGTTGGGTAAGGGAGTTGGTTACGTGCAAAGGGAGTATTAGTCCCTTTGCGACGCCCTTTCGGGTTCCCTATGATAGGCCGGCTTATTTTTATTGATAAACTAGAAAAACGCACTTTTGCCCTTTTTATTCTGCGGAATTTAAAAGTATGACTACATGGCCCTAATGTCTACTCGCATAATTTAAGATAAAAGCGGTAAAGGTGGAAAGAGAGTATTTGAACCTCCGAAGCACGCTTTTTATATTAATTCTCTGAAAAAATAGGGTGCTTTATGGCAGCCCTTCACTCTACAAGACGTCGGAAACCTCTCGAACGCCGAAAATCACTCTTGAAAACACTCAGAAACTCCGGAAATGCGTCGGAGGGATTCTAGAGAGAAGTTTTAGAGAGAAGGGAGAGCTATGCAGCTGTGGTGTGTGGAAATGAGGGGGGGGAGAGCCCCTATTTATAGGTTTTCACGTTGTCAGATGGCGAGACCGCCGGTCTCGTCTGACAGGGTCGAGACCGCCGTCTCGTCCAACGAGACCGCCGTCTCGTTCTTCACAGGAAACGAGACCGGGGTCTGGGTGAACGAGACCGTCGTCTCGTTCTTCGTAGGAAACGAGACCGGGGTCTGGGTGAACGAGACAGCCGTCTCATTTTCGAGACCCCCGGTCTGGGTGAACGAGACCGCGGTCTCGTTTTCGTAGGCAACGAGACCCCGGTCTGGGTGAACGAGACCGCCGTCTCCCTTTCGTAGGTAACGAGACCCCGGTCTCGGTGAACGAGACCCTGGTCTCGGTGAACGAGACCCCGGTCTCGGTGAACGAGACCCCGGTCTCGGTGAACGAGACCGCGGTCTCGTTTTCGTAGGCAACGAGACCCCGGTCTCGTTAGACGAGACGGCGGTCTCGCTTGCTACGCGAGGCGAAACGGCGGTCTGGGTCATCCAGAAGGCGGTCTCGTCCCTCCGAGGCGAGAAAACTTATTTTTCGGCCCAAAAAAACCTTCCTATCTTGGCACGGGAGCCTAATAGTCTCTCCTAGTGGCTTGTTAGGCTTCATCCGTCTTCAAAATAGGGGATCTTCTGACTTTATTTGGAGCCCGGGCAAGATTTGGGGTCTACACTATCAAAAAGTCATCCTAAAAGCCTTGCAGAACGGGGCTTATTCAGAACCTTGCAGAACAGGGTTCGTACCAGGTGGGGGTAGGTACCCATCAGAGCCTTGCAGAACGGGGTTCGAACCGGGTGGGGGTAGGTACCCATCGAGCCTTGCAGAACGGGGTTCGGACCGGGTGGGGGTAGGTACCCATCGAGCCTTGCGGAACGGGGTTCGGACCGGGTGAGGGCGGTACCCATCGAGCCTTGCAGAACGGGGTTCGGACCGGGTGGGGGTAGGTACCCATCGAGCCTTGCAAAATGGGGTTCGGACCGGGTGGGGGTAGGTACCCATCGAGCCTTGCGGAATGGGGTTCGGACCGGGTGGGGGTAGGTACCCATCGAGCCTTGCGAGAATGGGGTTCGTACCGAGTGGGGGTAGGTACCCACCAAAGCCTTATAAAATAAGGTTTATACCGGATGAGGGTAGGTACTCATCAGAATCTAGCAAAAATGCAGATTCGTCCTAGGTGGGGGTAGGTACCCACCAAAGCCTTATAAAATAAGGTTTATACCGGATGAGGGTAGGTACTCATCAAAATCTAGCAAAAAAATGCAGATTCGTACCACGTGGGGGTAAGTACCCACCAAAGCCTTATAAAATAAGGTTTATACTGGATGAGGGTAGGTACTCATCAGAATCTAGCAAAAAGCAGATTCGTACTAGGTGGGGGTAGGTACCCACCAAAGCCTTATAAAATAAGGTTTGTACCGGATGAGGGTAGGTACTCATGAAAACTTAACAGAATGCATCAGGTGGAGTAAAATACTTGCCTGAGCATTACAAAAATGGGTTACAAATACCTTGCTTCTATTAGAGGATAGTTCAAGTGTTGAACACCTCGGAAGTAAGTACCCACAAGAGTTTAGAAAAATGCGAACTCATACCGGGTGAGGGTAGGTACTCACCAAAGCCTTGCAAAACAAGGTTTATACCTAGTGAGGGTAGGTACCCACAAGAGTCTAGCGAAACACTGACTCGTACCGGGTGAGGGTAAGTACTCACCAGAGCCTTATAAAGTAAGGCTCAAACCAGATAGGGGTTGGTACCTATGAAAAATATTTATCATCCGGAGGATCAACAAAGAAGCATCCGAAGGATAACCGGGCAAAAGGGTTAACTCCTTCCCCTACCAAACTAATTTTGTTGGCATATTAAGCCAACAAATTAGCTGGGCAGGTAAAGGGGGGGCAGCTGTAGACCCCTAATTTTGCCTGGTCTCTCAATAAAGGCTAAAGAGACTTCCTACAACAAGATAAAGCTCGCCTGGCATCTCAATAAAGCCCAAGAAGACTTCCTATATGAAGATAAAGCTTTAACGGGCGTTCATCAGCATCAACCGACGTTCGAATAAAGAAAGGAAAGCTTCCCAGGGGTCCCAAAACACAAAAACTGGCCAAAACAGGTCGAGACCACCGTCCCAAAGTCGAGACGGCCGTCCCAACCTTCCCTGCCCAAGTGGGACGGTCGTCCCAAGTGAGACTGCCAGTCCCAGCTTTCAGGAGGTCCCAGCATGTGTAAAAGATGCAGTTGGGACGGCCGTCCCAATCCAGACGGCCGTCCCAACCCAGAGGGGCGTCTCAAATGGTTAGGAAGCGAAAAACTATAAATAGGAGGCTCATTTGCCACTGTTACACACACCAGACAACTCCTAGTACTTGTCTATTCTCTTCCCTCTTCGAATGAACTCTCTGATTGCCTTAATAAGGTAACAATCAGTTAAGGAATCATATTCCAACATTCGATTCTTCTGTAAAATTTGGTAGAGTCAGTGTTGTATTCGGAGAGGAGAGTCTTTGTAGAGCGGGGGATTGCCAAAACGCATCCTCATAGTCAAAAGATTCGCAATACAAAGCTTGCTATGGAGGTTCTTTTCAATTCTCTTCTCTTTTATTTATTGTTTTTTGTATGCAATATAAACTAAAATCATGTAGTTAGCCATTTTTAATATTATGCAATAAAATAGGGTAATCGCGTAATTTCCCGTAATCTTTACTTAAATGAATTAATCCGTCATAGGGAACCCGAAAGGGGCGTTGTGGGGGTGCTAACACCTTCCCCACACGTAACTAACTCCCTTACCTAACTCTGGTTATGATGGCCAAGTTTGGTTTTTATTAAAATCAACACCTTTTTATCCTTTTCCAATGTTTACGGTCAAAACATTGGTGGCGACTCCAAAAGAACCCTTTTTTCGAAAACCTTGATTTTATTAGAGGATAGTTCAGTTGTTGAGCACCTCGGAAGCAATGAACATATTTTAACATAAAACGTGAGTCTAAACCATCTTTTCGCGACCGCTCGCATAAACGTTCGAGATGTCCCTAGACATCGGAACAAACAGCGGCGACACCCGGTTACCCTTCGGATGTTCCGTCTTGCGGCGGTTGATCTTCTGGGGAAAACTTGTGTTCGTGCACTTCCGGGATACTCCTTCTGACGGTAGTCGATCCCTTTGGTGAACACGTGGTAGAACCTCAGAATACTCCTTCTGACGGTAGTCGATCCTTCGGTTGATGGGTATGAACCCCCCATCAGGCTGGTAGTTGCAGTCCGCTGTGTGTCGAACTGGATGGGTATGAACCCCCCATCAAGCTGGTGGTTACGACTTACTGATCCGGCTCGAGCGCAGATCAGGCGCACCGCGTGCGCAGGTTGATAGGTATGAACCCCCTATCAGGTTAGTACAGTCCACTGCGTAGGACTGGTGGTAGTGGCGGCTTACTGTTCAGGTGGCCCATGCGCCGGTCAGGCACTCCTTGTGTGCTGGTTGATAGGTATGAACCCCCTATCAGGCTGGTACAGTCCACTGCGTAGGCCTGGTGGTGGTGGCGACTTACTGCTCAATCGCTCATGCGCCTATTGTTGAGATGTACTCTTTGTTGGTTTTCTTTGGAGATGTTGTTGTCCGGTCTTGTGTCGGGGATTTCGTGGGTGCTTATCCAGCTTGCTTGTGTTGCTGGGGATTCTTTTGATTTTGATCCTTTTGTGGTAATCATCCGACTCTTGCTAGCTGGTCGGGTGATCTTTGTTTGTTCGACTCTGCCTTGGTTTGTCGAAACTTTGTTGGTTGAGGTGATGGCTTGTCTTAATCCTGCCTTTTTCTCGCGGTTTTATCTATTTTTTCTCGCGATTTAGGATTTTGGCTTTTTTCTTGAGCGTACGTCTTTTTACTCATATTTTTTTTTGTTACGCTGACTTTTGGAAAGAATGGCAAAGAATTGTATGAAATAAAATCTTTATTCATAAAAATTTTATTACAGCCGCTTATTCTTACAAGTACTGTCCCTAAGGGCTATCTTCTGGAGACGATCCAGGGTAGGGGAATTGCTGGTATAGATGTTCCCGAAATTCTGCTTGTTCCCGGGCTTCATCGTGGTATTCTTGCTGGAATGTCGTCCAGTCTTGCCGCATCCCCTGCTGATATTGGTACATCGTCTCCAGCTGGGTGTCGAAGGCTTCCTGCCTTAAGGACATCTGCTCTTGCCGCACAGACATTTGATCGATTTGCTGGCGCAGATCGTTGATGTTGCGGTTCAGGCCAGCAAAGTCATCTGTGTACTGCGGGGGGTGTTTCTGAGCCTGTTGGAAATCGGGAGGTGTCGGAAGATCGTGCATTGCCACGATGTCCTGGAGGTCCAGCACGAAGTCCAGGGAGGGATGAAGGACCAACTGGGTCCCTCGGCGCATCAGCATCCCCATGCTAACCAGGATCGATCCGTTGATGGACTCAGATCGGAGGCTAGGGGCTAGTTCTTCTCGGCCGGCGCATCCCCATTTTTCTGCCAGGGGAGTGATAAGAGGATCCATGAGGACGACTCCCACTGGTCTGCTCCCGAAGTCCTTAAGGGCCCTCAGGAAAAAGTAGCCAGGGTTGCAGCGCCGCCTCTGGCTCATGCAATAAAGTACAAAGAGGTATGGGAGGGTTACCTTACCCTGACTCTCCTTCCTCCCATGGACAGTCCCAGCCAGCAGCTTGTGGCAAATGCGGAGGGCTGGAGGGAGCGCAGATCCCTTCATCAGCGTGGGTAGCGTAGGTGCCCTGGTGAGCTCTTGCCACATCTCGGCGGAGGTGAGGTTGGCGGGACGACTGCAGATGGCCTCCCGGTATCCCCGAGTGAGCACGTCCTCGGGTCAGACGAATCCAATGCTCACATTGAATTCGTCAAGGGTGGTAGTCCGGTATTCCCCACCCATGAAGTAATTCACCATCTTGGTGGGTGGCAGGCCCGGGACCATGGAGGGAGCCTCGGCGTAGGAGATGGAGGCCAAGAACTGCAGTACCGCTTGAGGGTACACGTGGGTAGGTGGAGGCTGCAGCAAGAATCCCCACCCAATGCTGTCTATGTGGGCCCTGACATCGTCTTCCCACCCGAACTCGGCGAGGATGCCGAAGTCCATTCTGAACATGGGGTGCCAAGAATAATCCCAGATGTGCTCAAGGCAGGCCTGGTGCTGCGGCGACAACTGAGTGGGGTCTTGAGGGGCTGGTGCCGAAGAACTGCTGGCATCGGCAGTGCCTCTTCTCTTCCTGGAGGGGTTTCCACGGAACATATTGGCTAGGAGGTGCTTGGAAGTGGTAGATCTGATTTTACCTAAGTCGAGACGGCGGTCTCGTAGGTCGAGACGGCGGTCTCGATTTGTAGATGACCGAGACGGCGGTCTGGAAATCCCAGACAGCCGTCTCGAATTTTCAGTTTTTTTTTTTTTGAATAAAAAAAATAGGACCTGGTTCAAAAACATTTTATGCATGCAATGTTTTTATGTTTGATGTCCTATAATGCCTACTTTAGTTAATTTTTCAGAAGGATTTAATTGACGTGTCTCGTTGCGCCGAATGCCCTCTGATTTGTCGTGCTTACTCTTGGCTGTACCATGCCGGACTTCTTGTGACCGAAGGATAATTTATTTCTATTTTTTTTCTGTTCTTCTTCTCTTTCTTTTGTAGAGCACTCCTTGCCATGTAGTGTCTCTTTTTCTCCACTCTTAGGGGTTTCAATCCTCTTGTTGACTATATGCCTCCATATTCCCAAATTAATTATTAGAATATTGTTGTGAGTGTCAAGAGAAAAGAAGTAAAGAGGTAAGAATCAATGGTTTGTGTTTTAGAAGGTTGATTTTTATTTAGAAAGTGGTTTTTGTAAGCATGGCTGGCTTAGGGTTAGGCTTAGGTGTTTAGGCTTTGTCTAAGCAAACGTTTTTCCCCTTTTTTGTATTTGCGCCTTTTAGTTCTATTTCCATTGCTTTTGATGGCTAGCTGATTTACCTAGATCGCCCTTCGGGTTTTCGAACTAGGATATTGTGTTTTGGCCCTAACTTTTGTCTAGGTTCCTTCTTTTGGTATTTCTTAGGGAATCCTAGCGGACCTTATTTTGTAACCCTAACTTTTGCCTAGGCTACCCTTTATTTTTGTTCGGGTGTCCTACCGGGTCGACCCTATCTTTTGCGTAGTCCCCTTTGTGGGTTTCCTACGGGGTATTTTGCCCTTTTTCTTTTTGGCCTTTGGCTTTTATGGGCTTTTCTTTTTTGTGGCTTTATTTTTTGTTCACAATATTGGCGAAGCATGACTTTCTTTTAGGGTGAGGTAAAGTCTTATTTTTTTTGTGCTTCTAATCAACTAGCTTGATGGCAATAGCAATGGTAAATGTTGATTATTTGAATGCGCTTTTATTCTCCCTTTTTTTTTCGTTTACTTAGACAGGGTTATTTATGTGGTCTAGTCGAAATAGAAAGAAGAGAAGCAAATTGTAAGAAGTATTCTTTATTAATTAATAAGGGAATATGTGCCCTAAAATGCCCGGGGGTCGGGCTAGCCCTGGGGGATAATCTCTAACAATCATGGGGTTTACATCCCTTAAATGAAGAAAAAGTTTGCCTAATGACTAGGGTAGCTCTTGACGCTTGCACCCCTCCTCTTCAGAAAATTTGCTTGAGTGTGCGGAGGGGAGACTTCCCTTTTCTTCTTTCCGCTCGGCCTTTGGTAGGGTCATATCCTAGGCCATACTTGAAAGGATTGTCTTTGAATTCTGTGGGTTCCCTCATGCCTTGGGAATCTGCCCCCAGTCCTTGGCCAGGATGGTAGCCATGCCTCAACATCATGCGGGCTACCTTTGTGTTTTTGGGAAGTCGCTCTATACTGGCAATTTCGAGCGCTTGAAAAGATGTTTCAAGGGCCTCTTCAGCCGCATCCACGTAGGGTTGGGTGGACGGTCCACTGATCAAGATGTCGTCTTCTGCTTGGACTGTGACCAACTTGTCATCCACTATGAACTTGACTTTTTGGTGGAGCGTTGAAGGTACTGCCTTAGCGTCATGAATCAAAGGCCTGCCGAGGAGACAACTATATGCTGGAGTAATATCCATTACATGGAAATCAACGTTGAAGATAGTGGGTCCAACTTGGATTGGCAAATTAACTTCTCCCACTACTTCTCGTTTAGATCCGTCGAAGGCTCGAACGATGGTGTTGCTTGGGCACAGACGGGTTCCTTGGATAGTCAACTTGTCGAGTATGCACTTGGGCATCATGTTCAAGGATGACCCGTTATCCACAAGAACTTTGGTGATGAGGTACTCCTTGCATTTAACCGAGATATGCAAGGGCTTGTTGTGGTTTGACCCCTCGAGGGGGAGTTCTTCCTCTATGAAGGTGAGGCGATCGCTTGCCGTGATGTGACCAACGATCCTCTCAACCTTTTCTTGGGATATGGTGTGAGGTACATGCGCCTCGCTCAAGACCTTCAGCAGGGCGTTTCTATGCGGTTCCGAGCTCATTATCAAAGACAACAACGTAATCTTTGCAGGTGTGCGATTGAGCTGGTCCATAATGGAATACTCGCTTTGCCTTATGAACTGGAGTAATTCCTCTGTCTCCTCCTTGGATCCCTTATTTTCTTTTTCTTCTTCGGTCTTTTTATTTTTTCCTTTATTCTTGAGGACATCTTCTTGTGTGTCCTCGGGGGAGTAGACTCTTCCACTTCTAGTCATGCCCCCAATGTCGGCTATATTTGTTATTTCTTCTTTTATTGGTGAAGATTCTCCATATCTCCACGGTACAACTTTATTCGATTCGTAGGGGAAAGGACGTGGCATAAATAGTCGCACTGGTGTCCTTGCCCTCTCTTCCTTATTCTTGAGGACCAACGGTCGAGGCTTATTTTCCTCTTGCGGTGAGTCGACCGTTGGGGTAAGCTTTATTAGGAGTGGCTTTCTCTTCATTCTTTTGATTTGGAAGACGTGTCAGTTAATCCTTCCTTTTTATTATCTTATTTATTAAGCGTGAAGGAGGGGAAATTAAATATGCAAATGAATGTCATGCATGCAAGTAGACAATTGTAGAATAAAAGAAAATTTTCATTTATCCATTTAGAAGGTGTACATCCCCCTACTCCATACTACGAAGCAACTTTTGGCAAAAACGGAAAAGCCTAAAGAAACCCACAGGCGGGTCCTGATCTCTATGTAGTTCTCTTTCGGCTTCCCGGACGTGATGAGCAAGTGCTTCGCTTTGCTTTTGGACCGCCTGGCTCATATCTTCACTATACTTTTGAGCCTCTTTGATCTTTGCCTCTTGATGGATGACCAAGGCTTGCAGTTCGTCGAGTTTTGCAACGGCTCGGTCCTTCTCTTGTAGTACTTGGTCGTACTGAGCTAGCCCATCTCTTTCTTTGCAGTGTAGCTCAACGAGACTTTTGTTTAGTCTCCGGTTGGCCTTTCTCTCTTGGCATATATCTGACCGAGTCTTGGTGAGTTCTTGCAATAACTCCTTGATCGTCTGAGCCTGTTTTGCTGATTCGGCCTCAAGGTGTGCAGACTTGGCGGTTATCTCTTGAATTTGACTATCCGAGCTGGTTTTGGCAGTTTTGGATGCTCGGATAGCTTACTCGTTTGAGTCAGCACACTGATCCTTGAGGCGCTCTATTTCATGATTCTTTTTCTTGCATTGCCTTTGCAGACCATCTATGGTGAGGATAGATTCTTGCTCTCTTTCTTCAAGGGCCCTCATCTGAGCTCCCATGATTTCTATCCTCTGGGTCAAGGCATCGACTTGAGCCTGCAGCTCTTCACTATTGGCGCTTGTAATGAGTGTGGTGGATGGTTGAGACATCCCTCTTCTTTGTCTCCACACCTCGTAGTCACTGGAGACAGTCACTCGAGCTTTTCCTAGCTCTCTATCTCCCATATAGACTGGTCTCTCCCATGCTCTTCTCACAGCTAGTGAGTTGGCGATTGTTCATGGGTCTCCGAAGAAACACAGTCCTCCGAGTTCCCCCCGAGAAATGGTAGTTTGAGTCCTCATGAGCTGTCTCATAGCTACTCTAGGTGAGTAGGCTATGCAACCCCTGAGTCCTATCAAGGGTACGTTCGGATAGTCTCCACATCTGATGAGAACTGGGCCAGGTCAGAACCAAGGGTAGACCCAGGATAAACTATTGGCGTCCTTTTGTTCCAACTCGTCCCTCCATTCTGAAGTTAAGCGTCGTTGGAGAGGGATTTTGGAGAAGCTCCTTAAAGGGTCGGGGAATATCCCCATGTGACTGGAGGCGTAAAGGTGTGTAGCGCTCCACACGAATAGCAGTGAAGAGCAGCAGCGAAGCGTTTTTCCTTGCTTTTGGCGGCAAAATTCCACCGAGAGCAAGGTGTCAGCAAGAATGGCAGGCAAGGGACTCTTCGAGTTCACGTCCCAGGCGAAGAAGGCGTCCATGACGGCTTGATCCACTGTGTCGAGGTGGAAGGGAAACAAGATAGTTCCAAAAATGATTACATCCAGGGTTTTGTTGAAGGCGACCCACTCTGTCCTTTCAGCCAAGTTGGACAGGTGGTCTTCTAACATTGAGACTTTCCAACCCTGGATATTCCCTTTTCCTATCAGGGCAGTCTGCCGGGATGGTAGTTGAATGATGGCAGCGACTTGTGCTGCAGGAGTATACGCCCCGTGGCGGATATGGACCCCAGCTGATTTGGGCCATTTCAACATAATCTCATATTCCTCCAAGGTAGGCACCATATCGAACTGCGGGAATTCAAAGCATCGCAGACTGGAGTTCCAGAAGTGAATTAATACCATGAGGAACACTTGATCAACACAGATCTTTAGCAGGTCGAGAATCCATCCATAGGATTTTTCAAAATCAGCACGGACCTCTGGTGGCATTACCGCGCAAAGCCGTTCTAACTTCTCAGTATGATATCGGGGAATATCCACCTTCTTCAATTGTCTACTAGTCCCCTCCATTTTCTAAAACCAAAAATGCATGTTTTATGAAAATGATGATTATTTGAATGAATGTGAGTGTTTATTTTTTTTTATCATGTTTTGTATGGTATTTACGTACTTTTTCTGAAAAATAAACTACCTATATGAATGATTTGGGATGTTTATGAATCAGGTCCCATTTATTTGAAAATGATTTTTTGTTTGATTTGTTTTTTATTCGTTGTTTATTTATTTTTATAGCCTTTTATCTCTTCTGTCGGAACTGCGTGACTACTTAGCTTACAAAGAACCTGAAACCAGACTAGCTAAAAGGCAGACTATCCGAGATAAAATGTGGCTTTATGCGAAAAAATATTTAGCGTCCCTTATCTCTTTTGTCGGAACTGCGTGACTACTTAGCTTACAAAGAACCTGAAACCAGGCTAGCTAAAAGGCAGACTGTCCGAGATAAGGGTGTTTATTGTAAAAATATTTTTTTGATTTTCTTCTGTTGTTTGGTTATGCTATGCAACAAACATATGCACACACAATTCGATCATCCACGAACAAGCGAGAATTCGTTTTTATCACGAGGTAGGGTTTTCCTGCAGAAAAGTGATTTGGCGAAGGTAGGTTCTAACTGTTCTCACCAGGCTAAGGCCCCCAAGGTGCCCCCATTATAGGGTCCCCACTCTCCAGCCTTCCAACCATGCTTAGCACTAAGGCCATAGTCAGTCTTTGTGCCAAAAGAGGAAGGTTATCACCTTGAGTGGTGGTTTCCGATCACACCGGTGGGCACAAGGCCATCACTACAGCGAACCGTACCTGCCACCCACTCCCTATGGATTTCTCACTTGCCCCCGGGTATAGAGGGAACTGTTGTGTGCAACGGTTTGTGTACAGTTTGTATTTCAATCAATTGCGTAAGTATAAACAAGCAACAGTTATTAAAGCCAAATAGTAAAACATGTTATAATACAAGGTAAGGGCAAAAGCGTTATTTTCTTGGTTTATTTATTTTTAAGCTGGCCCATCACTAAATGGGATCAACTCTTTAGGCTTCCCCAGTGGAGTCGCCATTTGTCGCCGCCATCAAAACGAGGGCGGTCGGAGCGATGCGATGGTTTCCGACTTCCTTTGATTTTCGCGTTTTTTGTTGGTGGTTACAACGCCTTTAGGTTGTCCGATAACCGGGCTGAACCTAGGGGCGAGGTTCTCGAAAAGGCGCTCTTGGATTGTCCGATAACCAGGCTAATCCAAGAGCTAGTTTTTGAGGGTTCTCTAGAGTCGCCACCGATGTTTTAACCGGAAACATCGGAAAAGGGGTTTAAAAGGCGTTGGTTTTTTAAAAACCAACTTTGGTCGTTAGAACCAGAGTTGGGTAAGGGAGTTAGTTACGCGTAAAGGAAGTGTTAATTCCTTTACGACGCCCCTTTCGGGTTCCCTATGATAGGCCAACTATTCTATTAATAAATAAACCGGAAAAATACGCTTTTGCCCTTTTATTTTGCGGAATTTAAAGATTACGACTACATGGCCATAATATCTATTGTGTAATTTAAACAATGCGGTAAAAGATAGAGGGAGAAAGTAGGAACCTCCGAAGCTAGCTTTCTATTAATTCTTTTTGTAAATAGGGTGCTTTGTGGCAGCCCTTCACTCTACACAGCGTTGGAACCTCTCAAAAAACGCTCTAAAAAACTCTAAAGACACTCAGAAGCTCCAGAAAATGCGTCGGAGGGATTCTAGAGAGAGAAACTATTGATGTGACTAAAGAGAGAGTGAGAAAGTTGTGTGAAATGAGGGGAAGGGAGACCCTATTTATAGGGATTCGCACCTGTCAGGTCGAGACGGCCGTCTCGTCTAACAAGGTCAAGACGGCCGTCTTGACACTCCAAACGATCGTCTCGCCTTGCAGGAATTGCAAGATGGCGGTCTTGCCAAACGAGACGGCGGTCTCGAATCCGAGACGGCGGTCTCGACCCCAAAAGGCGAAAATCCTTATTTTGGTGCCAAAAATCCCTCCTATCCTAGTATGGGGCCTAATAGTCTCTCCTAGTGGCTTCTTAGGCTTCATCCATCTTCGAAAAGGAGGTATTCTGATCTTTATTGTGAGACCGGGCAAGATTTGGGGTCTACATTCCTTTTCCGATGTTTTTGGTAAAAACATCGGTGGCGACTCCATAAGAACCCTCTTCGAAAACCTTGCTTTTAGGTCCAGCCCGGTTATCGGACAACCTAAAAGCTCACTTTCAAAAACCTCGCTCTTAGGTCCAGCCCGGTTATTGAACAACCTGAAGGCGTTGTAACGTCAGACTTAAAAACATGAAAACGGAAGTCAGAACCATCGCGTCGCTCCGACCGCCTCTTTTGACGGCGGCGACAGATGGTGACTTCACTGGGGAAGCCTAGAGTGTTGATCACATTTAGTGATGGGCCGGTTTAATAAGTAAACTTAGAAATTTCGCTTTTACCTTACCTTGTCTTATAACATGTTTATTTGCTTGGCTTAAATTACTGTTGTTTGTTTATTTTATGCAATTGTTGGAAATACAAACTGTACACAAACCTTTGCACACAACAGTTCCCTCTATACCCGGGGGCAAGTGAGAAATCCATAGGGAGTGGGTATCAGGTACGGTTTGTCGTAGTGAGGGCCATGAGCCCACTGGTATGATTGGAAACCACCACTCAAGGTGATAACATTCCTCTTTTGGCACAAAGACTGACTATGGCCTTAGTGCTAAGCATGGTAGGAAGGCTGGAGAGTGGGGACCCTATAATGGGGGCACCTTGGGGGCCTAAGCCTTGGTGAGAACAGTTAGAACCTACCTTTGCCAATGCACTTTTCTGTAGGAAAACCCTATATCGTAATTAAAACGTCATCCTACTTGTTCGCGGTTGAGTGAATTGTGTGTGCATTTTTTTGTTGGATTTGATTGCATAACATAACCAAACAACAGATAAAAATAGAAAAAACACCAAAAATATTTTTGCAATAAACCCCCTTATCTTTGATAGTCTGCCTTTTAGCTAGCCTGGTTTCAAGTTCTTTGTAAGCTAAGTAGTCACACAGTCCGACACAAGAAATAAGGGATGTAAAAATTATTCTTTTCGCAAAAAAAAACCATTTTATCTCAGACAATCTGCCTTTTAGCTAGCCTGGTTTCAGGTTCTTTGTAAGCTAAGTAGCCACGCAGTCCGACAGAAGAGATAAAAGGCTATAAAATAAAATCAAATAAATCCAATAAATGAAAAATGTTAAAACTCATAATACAATTTTTGGCTAAGTCAAATCATTCATGTCGCATCCTGTCATGAGCGACAAAACCAAGAGAGAAAATAAAAGAAGAGTACGCATCAACATCATTTTAAAATCTCTCATGCATAAATCACGTTCATGCTAGAGGGTATTAGATATCTCTAAGACAAGGATGAAAGAGACCCTAAGCACATTTGTAACCATCCATAGGGAAGGGACAAATGTACTAAGGTATATGGTGATCTTCGTCATACTTGTCAAAAACCATGACAAGGAAGGAACCATTACACCAAAGTGGGTAGGGTACCCCGCAGAGCGTAAGCTTAAATGATGATACCTAAGTCATTGTCTTAAAAGATACTAGTCCCACACTCATCATTCATTTCATTAATAAAAATTTTGGGCATTTGAGAAAGTGGCTGATCCTCTTCCTATCCGAACTCGTGCACAAAAAGTAAAGGCCATGGAGAACCTGGAGGAACAAAATCGCAAACTCACCGCTGAGGTTAGCACCTTCCGGGAACAAATGGCTCAGCTAATGGAAGCCATGCGCCAACATAATCAAAACAAAGGCGAGACTCAAGGTGATCGCGCCTCTCGCCACGAAGAAGAAGAAGAAGAGGAGTTCCTCTTTGATCAAAAGGCCCCTATCCAATCTGACACTCGGACGATGCACATCCACACCCCGGAGGTGTCCAAGCAACGAATCTACGCCTTGGAGGAGAGACTGAAGGCGGTAGAGGGATACAACTTTGATGTTAAAGAGGTGGCAGACATGTGTCTGGTCAAGAATATTCATTTCCCACCGAAATTCAAGGTCCCAGACTTCCCTAAGTATGCTGGACTGACCTGCCCCAAGAACCATCTTACGATGTACTGTCGTCAGATGGTTGCGCATTCTGAGAACGAAAAACTCCTGATCCACTACTTCTAGGAGAGCTTGGCTGACTCAGCCCTCAACTGGTACATCCAGTTGGAAAAGGGGCAGGTCCAAAACTGGAAGCAGCTTGCTGACACCTTCCTTCATTGTTACCGATACAACATCGATCTGACCCCTAACAAGTCAGATCTTAGGACTTTAAGTAAAAGGAACGACGAGTCCTTCAAAGCATACTCATAGAGGTCGAGGGAAATGGCTGCTCAGATAGAACCTCCACTGACGGATAAGGAGACGGTGGTTATGTTCATAGACTCACTGACAGGAGCTTACTACGACAAAGCGATAACCAGTACATATAATACTTTCTCGGACATAGACACCATGGGGGAGAGAGCGGAGCAAGGGTTGAGAAGTGGGAACATAGCGCAATCTTCCCATGCTGGCGTCTCATTCAGAAAACCCTCTGACAGAAAGAAGGAGGAAGTTGTGCATGCAATTAACCTCGCTACTCCTTCTTCCGCTCCACAAACGGTTTGGCAGCCTCGCAAGAAAGAGAGGAAGTTCACTCCATCTCAACTTCCTATGGAAAGTTGCTACCTCAGCTGCTGGAAGCCAAGCTCTTAGTCTGTGCTCCTCCCAAAAAGATGGAGCCTCCCTATCCTGAGTGGTATACACCAAACAAAAAATGCGATTACCACTCGGGTTCACCCGGACACTCAACAGAGAACTGCTTGACCTTGAAGTATCGGGTCCAAGAGTTAATCGACGTTGGGTGGATAACCTTTAATGCCTCTGCCTCCGATGTGGACGCTAAACCTCTATCGAAACCAGAGTGATAGGGGGGAAAGGATCAGGAGGATCAGCTCTTAGGGTTCCTTTTTTAGCTTTCTCTTGTATTTCCAGCGGTCCCTGCCCGTGACTGCGGGAACAATGACTAAAAGGGAATGTAAATACGCTTTCATTTCTTTAATACATGAGGCATTTGTTGTCATATTCATTTTCATTCTTTTCCCTCTTCTATTTATTATTCTTCCAAAAATAATTGAATAATAAGATCTATGACTAAAACAGAACCAAAAACAAAAAACACATCATGTCTGTGATTGATGAATCTTTGTGGGACCTAGAAGCCGAAGGTGAATTGATTGAGTTCGACAGTGAGCAGGGGACCATTTCCCCAGACATGCAAAGGATGTTAGAGAAGGAAGTGCGCATCATATAGCCGCATCAAGAGGAAACAAAGACTATCAATTTGGGACAAGGAGACGATGAGAAAAAGATAAATATCGACACCCAAATTGATAGTGACATCAAGGCGAGATTGACGCAACTTTTAAAAGAATATGTGGATGTATTTGCCTGGTCCTATCATGACATGCCTGGGCTCGATAAAAGCATAGCAGAACACCAATTGCCATTAAAAGAGGGATTTCGGCATGTAAAACAAAAGCTCATGAGGATCAAGCCTGATTGGTATTTAATGATTTTCTAATGAAAACAATCGATTATTTCGACAACATATCAGTTAAAAACCTGTTACAAAAGTGTTAAGAACATTTTAATTGATAGAGCTTATATACTATTAGTTAAAATAGTTAATTAAAAACCTTTTAACAAAATACTTTGTTTTTAATCGTTTAAACATTTTTTATAGGCATTTACAAAATCTTTTAAATGAAGAAACCTCATGCAGCAGAGAGATAAAAATGATTATACCTAAGCAGAGATCTTATTGAATTACTTTGGCAAGGATCTTGTTGATTTGATGAAGTAAAAAATATAGTCAAAGGCTACTTTGTGGCAGTCAAAGGTCACTTAGATAAAAGAGTAGTGGGATTAGTGAGTCTCGCATCTCTACTTAGGTATAATCATTTTTATCTCTTTGCTGCATGAGGTTTCTTCATTTAAAAGATTTTGCAAATGCCTCTAAAAAATGTTTAAACGGTTAAAAACAAAGTATTGTTTTAAAAGGTTTTTAATTAACTATTTTAACTAATAGTATATAAGCTTTATCAACTAAAATGTTCTTAACAAACCTCCACTGTTTTGTGGTACAGATTACTCTTTTTGGAAGATTAGGATGAAGATCTTTATTGAATCTGTTGGTGTAAATGTTTGGAATATCATTGTACAAGGAACTTATGTTTTTAATAAAGATTGGTCTAGCTTAAATGATTGTGAAAAGAAACTAATCCAAGATGATTGTATTTCTAAGAATATCATCATATCTGCACTTAACATAAATGATTTTTTCAGGATAGCACATTGTCAAACTACTGCACAAATGTGGAAAACCCTTGAAATGACTAATGAAGAAACAACAGACATATGCTTGATGGTCAATTCAGATTCTCCAATGACCAGTGTAAGTTTTGATTCAACAACTACTATGAATTATAGTTCATTACAAGATGCTTTTTATGAAATGCATGCAGTAGCTAAGAAATTAGAAATTGAAAACAAAAGATTAAAAAGCATGAATAGTTTATTAGAAAACAAGATCACTCTTCTTGAAAAGAAAATAGTTGATGAAGAAACCAAGAATGAAAATCTGGAAATAGGTAATAACTCTGATTGCATGTGTAATGATAAAGATTGTAAAACTTGTCATGAGTTACAAGAGAAATTAACATATTTAGTAAAAACTGCATCTAAACTTGCACAAGGAAAAACTAAACTTGATATGATACTTGATTCTCAAAAATTGGTTATTGATCGTGGTGGTATAGGCTTTACACCTCTTGTTGGAAAGAAAACTAGAGCATTTAAAAACTATTTTGCGTATAGTAAATTTGTTTCATCTCCATTTATTAAATGCTTTT